>JBBPRX010001045.1:0-10076 GCA_038093195.1 Boletus fagicola | reverse complement strand
GTACTTGGCCAACAGACTATACAGAGGATCTACGAGTGGCGCAACCACATCAGTGCAGGTGCCATTGAGGCAGTAAAGCAACTCTGGGCGTCTGATCAGAAGTACAAAGAACCCGAGCAATGCAAGCAATATGTGGCAGACACACTTGGACCTGGACTGCTCTTCCTGTACGGCGAAGTCAAACACATGGGTAACGACAACTGGGAGGTAAGTGATCACACCGCATTCATGCAATGACCACCAATCTAATTAGTGATTTTTCTGGTATTGGAGGTTGGAAAAATCTTCCGGGGTCCCCTCATCCTGCAGACTTTAGCAAGACATCTCAAGGCCATCGCTTCAGTTAACCAACTGATGTACTCTAAGATGATCAACAAATGTGAGCCTATTGGTGCACTAATATTAGCATTGACTGTGGTAAGTGTCATGGTTTCATCTTCATTGCTGCAAGGTACTACTACAACATGTCATCCAGGTCGAATGTGCGCTGCAGATGTTCAAGACGGGGGAAGAAGAGCCCTCGAGAATGAAGGAGATGAAATTCTCGGATCAGATGTGGGGTGTGACATCCCTCCATTACGCAAAGTCGGTAAAGAAGCTCAGCAAGGTCAAGCTTGACGAGATATTCAATGCAGCACAAGCCTACCTGAAGGTTAAAGCATGTGGTGTGGCACCCACACCATTGACGAAAGGGAGACTCAGACTTGACTCTGAAGATGAGAACGATGAACGTGCCCAGCTCAAGGCGTCGTCTGATCATGAAGCTGCCAGTGAAATTGAGCCTGAAGAAGAAGCAAGCGAGGAGTCCGAGACCAAGTCCGAAACTGAACCTGATGACTCGGAGGACCACGATGATGGAGACACACTGTGGGGTGGGCATGCCATGTCATCATGGGCCAGGGACTCGGACTCAGAAATGGCATGTAAGTGGTCCATAATTATCTGACCACAAAGACTAACATGAATGCATTTCTGCAGTGGATGAGGGAGGCCTGCGAGAGTGACGCGAGCGCAGGGGGGAGCTCACATGACGGCCCAGGAAGGTTCAACCCGACCTACTAAATATCTGTAACAGTTGCCAGTGTTCCGAGATGTCAAGTTCAACCTTGGTAGTGCTACAAACTTATCAAATACATTTCCATTTTTTTCTGGCTGTCTATTTGTGTCTCCCATGATCAGTGAGCTCATCTGATGAGGTTGGTAGGTCTGGTCTTTTTCAGCACTTTTCCGACAGTCTCTTCTCGTCTTTTTTTTCTGTTTCACTTTTCTAATCTTTTACAAGACTAGACCCGTCTTGATAAATTTGAGTGACTTTTCGACTTTTTTGGTCTTTTTCATCTTGAAAAAGACCAAAAAGACCAAAAAAGTAATCTGACATTTTGCTGATGTCCAGTAGCTCTTCATCCACTAGTGAAGTGGATTCAGTCTCCGAGGTGTCATCGCTATTGTTTTCATCAATTGTGTGGTCACCATCTTCACCCTCGCTTCCAACATCCTCATTACCACTGACATCCTCCATCTCACCACCATCTCCACTCCCCCTCCCACTGCCCATCTCCACATCACTGCTTTCCGTGTCGTCTCCATGTTCCCAGTCATATTCACTTTCCAACTCAAATGGGATCTTATCCAGCTTGTCACAGTCATCAAGGAGACTTTTGGTTTCCTCATGCATTGTCTTGTGCCCGACAGTGCCACCACAATATCACATAAACATGTCTCTATCAATGAAGCTGTATATAATTTGATAAGCCATAATTCAGAGTGATGTTTTCGTGACTTACTGTACATACTGTATTGACATAAAACCATTCCCAGTCCTTGCCTTTGTCTGATGGTTGATGAGCAATTGATTGCTGTGGCAGGAGTTCCGAAGTTTTTCCACAGATGAATGCCAGGATGAGATGCACTCCTCGAATGATCGACTCAGGATCAAGAAAGCCAAAAGCAGACAAATTGCTACTCTCATAGAACCTGACATGAGGAAGATGTTTTGCAGCCCAGATACTGTATATGTGGTGTCCATGCTGCATGCAAACCATCATACCCAAAGTATATCCATTCACCTAACTCGTCCCTCATAGCAAATGTTCAAGTGAAATATTCCAATAATATGTGCATACCAATATGGATGGGGATGTTTAGTGTCATCTTCATGTGTGAGAACCATGATGTCAGCATGTGTGCATGGATTCAGAGCATCTTGAGCACAGCATAAGTTGTATGTTGTATAGTTGATATGGAGTACCTTGTGGCGATATATTTAATTCTGCACAAAGCTTATCTTGTTCCACTGAGCCACTGTAAATGATGTTTCATCCCCATTATACTCGCCACCTAGCAAGCATGACAAAAGATGATTTTTCAGTTTTGGTATGAAATTCTGTTAATGTAGTGAGATTATAATTGAATACTAGCGCCTTCGTGCAAACCTCAGTTGCTGGATTGTTCCAATTTCTCCCATACCATGCCAAGATGTCCCAATAATACCTTTGTGATGTTGATGCATTGATGCTTGGTAATGGTCATTGGGTGAGCAATGGGGGAGTGGTTCTTGATCAACAAAGTGTAAAAATGGTGCATCATCAGAGTCTGATGAGTCTTTCGAGCTGTGGGGCATCAAGGGAGTACTGGTTGGATGTGCCTCAATGTCTTGTAATCTATGAAGCAACCGTTCTCTCTGCTGCTGCTTCATGATACCTTTAAGAACTTGATCTTGTTTGTGCATGCATAGAATCATTTGACACAGCAGTGTTCAAGTTCTCCCTAATATTGCAGATTTATTAATCATAGACAAATTTGAGTAATTATGGATATGAGCGACTGTACCCACCACCTGCATTGAGTAATTATCTGTTGTCCCAAAAAGCCAGATAGTTCTGACGTAGTCACCAAGTGAGTGAAGCTTGTAGGTTGACATATTGAAGGTCCTTTGCTTTGGAGGATTGCCTTCACTTCCATCATTGTTTTGTTTTGTTTGCCCTTTCTGGTACTCCGATGACAAGAATGAGCAACTGACTCTTGTGGTAGATTGAATGTGTGAAATTTAGTACATACATCCCGGAGAAATCTGCAGAAGGCTTTCCCATGCCATGTCGTACAATTATCAAAGTCATTGAGAGTGGTCTCCATATGCAGGCATAACTTGCCAAATGAATGCCATGTTGCTAATTTGAAGAGTAGATCAAGGATTACAATGTTGAATCGCTCTGGGAGAAGACATTCAAACACTGGGATAGAGCACTAGATGAGTTCAACTGATTGATACAATAGCTAGCAAAATGGAATATAAATACATACATACCTGAAGCAGATCTTCAAAGTCACATGCTGCAAGCTTTGTCAATGCTGACACATTGTTGCTGAATTTGCAGATTGTGTCACATCCGAAAGTGAGTACTTCATGATACCTGCAATGGCCATTGCTTTCACTGTGTCAAACTAAAAAGTAGCTACAATGTACTGTTCATGAAGTGCTTGAATAGTCTCATTACCATATGCATAAAGGATTCGGAGCAAGTGTGTGAGAACCGCCTTCCATACACCAAGTCCAAACTTGTGCATGAAGTCAGGCATGAGCATGGTGTGGAAGTCAAATCCATAATGTGAAAGTGCCTCTGAAAACACATTCTAAAATATTTTGTTAGTTTTAAAGAAATCCAACAGTACTGTTCTTACATGAGTAGGGACAAGTGATCTTGCCCCAATTAGGCCCTCCACAGCCTGGCTAACAACACATCGGCCATGGACAAAAATCATCTCACGGACACATTCAATCCAACTCTGTCTTTGATGGTCATCAACTCTATAATTGTGAGTGTGCAGCCACTGATCATGTTTATTACCCAAGCAATCAATCTTGTCTTTCTCAACAAAGCAACGGGAACAAGGACATTGCCCAAGAAATTTTAAACATGCCAGTAGAATCCTGTCAAGAGATGAGATAGGCACAAATAAAATTAGAAAAATTAGAACTGTACTTCTCCAGATAATCAGCAGCATATGTGAATATTCAAGGAAAGACACGATAGAGTACACCATCAGGAAATTTGATCACAATTCCATTTTCATACACATCTATAAAATCTGTGTCGAGTAAAAAGTGCCACACTGCGCATAATCCCCTGCCTGAGATGTGTGAGAGTAGTAGCAGTTGCACTACAATGAAATGTCCATAGATAGAAGTCTTGGATGGCATCCAATAACTTTAATGATTCATTAGTCACAGTATCATGTAGCTTTATATGAGACATACTTTGGGGATATATGCCAAGTGGTAAGCAGAAAAAGATGTTGGTTTAGTGCAAGTATATTTTGACAGGTTTCTGATGAACATGTGTTAAGACTACTGCTGGTGGCAGGGTCTTGACAAGTGACTCGAGTGTGTAGACTCAACTGTGGATCACAAACCAGGTGGTAGCCTGACTCAGAAGGCTAGTCGGTATCTGTGAAGACAAAAGAAAGATGGGTTGTCCTCAGGGGTGGATAGTGGAGAAGCTCGGGTTGAGCTTTGACTACTGAGGGGTGACCATGAGGTCCTTCCTTGGGTTCGATGGGCCCAAGGGGTGTCAACGATGGTGGAGTGGTCAACGGTTGACCAGATGGTGGGTGAAGTACTGTAAAAGGTGCCAACTCTATGAGGCTCTGATAGACTGGGGTTGCCTAGCAGTCAGAGTCGTCAATGACAACAAGGAGATGGTCCTGAACCTAGCTCAACAGTGAGCTCTATAGGATGAGCGAGGGGAGCTGAGTGAGAGGGTCTTGAGCTGGTGACAAGGTTAATCCCAGCAACGAGGTCAACGATGATGTCTGGGAATGGCCCAGAGAGAAGGAGGGTGAGGTGATAGCATTGAGAGTGACGAGCGCTGAGAGAGTACAAGTAGGAGGAGATTGCAGGGAGCTTGAGCCTCAAAGGCTGAAGGCAGACTACTATCTTTAGTAGAGTCTTAGACTAGCACTAGGGCTTGTGCAGTCAAGAGTACACAGAAATGAGTAGATTCAAGTTAGAGAAGTATTACAGCTGAGTTCTAACTTATATACTAAATGAGAGTCGTTTAGGGCAGGTTGCCCAGATAAGGTAAGATTCTTTGGGCAGGTAAGAATGCCCCAGAGAGGAAAGTCGTGTCGTGTCACGAGAGGTCATGAGGTTACGCATCAAGGGATGAGGCATTGTCTATAGGATCATCTTGGGTGGAGATGAAGAAGGATCAAACCGGAAGAGAGGCTATAATCAGGTGAACCAGGATCTGAAGGGTAGTGGGGACAGCCTTCAGGGAGAATAGGATCACAAGGCTCTGCTCTCAGGTGAATCAGGATCAAGAAGGCAGTGTGGGGATAGCCTTCGGGAGTGATAGGATAATTTGAATAATAACTCAGGAAGAGTAGGATCAATGAGGCTGTGGGGGGACAGCACTTGGGTGAGGTTGGATGAGGACTAAGGGAATAGCCATCAGGAGGGGATCTAGGGGAGGAGTCCGGAGGGATGACTATTGGGGGTAGCCATCGAGGGGGAGTCCTGGGCAGGCATCAAGGGGAGGGATCTGGGGAGGGTCCAAGGGAAGACTACTTGGAGTAGTTGTCTAGGAGGGAACCACAGGGGATTGGGGAGTACGTCTTCTGGGGTAACGTTAAGGTGAAGGGTCTCTGTCAGGGATCATGACCCAGGGTATGCGGGAAGGAAGTGAAAGGGAGTCACTTTAAGAAAAGTGTGCCCAATCATAACAACATGTAGACTGGCCAGAGGGCAGCATTGCCAAAGTTTGCAAGATGAGTGGAATTGGACCATAACATAATGGTGGTGATGACAGTCTCCAAGGTGCTGTACATCCAGGAATGTGAGTGGCAACATTGATCTTTGCTTGCTCATCAAGCATTGCATCAGCTGTGTATAGCTCAGAAATAACACACTCAGGTGATCAGTTCTTGTCCAGTTGCCAAAATAGTTTGAATGGTTGAGTATGAAATGGCTTGGCAGATACCTCACTATAAGCAGATTTCACAACTTCTGTAAATTTCCAGTAGTAAAGACCATCAACCGTGAACTTTGGAGCATTGCTCTCAGATGGAAACCTAACTTTCTCACAAGGAAGGGGTATTTCAAGTGAAGCCTTGTGCCAGCCATCAGCAGAGGGGAAGTGTATTGGTTCTGAGGGAACTTGTACATCATCCATACATTTTGCTTCATGACTGACACTAAAGTCCTGTAAATCCTCTCGGTTGAAATCCTCCACCCAGATGACATCATTGACAAGATGGTCTAGGTCAGCAAGGGATTTGCTTGACGATGAGTTGTAAAACCAACTCATTAGGCAATACTGTAAGTGGTTGCATTGAGAAACAGCATGAAATACTGGTGATTTGCACTTCCGAGAAGTGTGGAAAATCCTCTATACCATGGCTGTTGGTCATTTGAATTGCCATCATCCTGATCGAAAGTTGGAGTGTCACAAAATTGACCAAAATAAGCCATATTTTCGGGATTGTAGATGGGGAAGGAGGTTTGGTATTGGCAATAGAGATCAAAGGAATTGTGACCAGTTTTGATCCACTCAGGCTGTGGCATTGGATCGTCGGCCTGAGGGAAAGGCTCATGATGAACCTGAACATCATCAGTGACACCATGAATGGCTTCGTCTTCTGGAACACTGTGGTCAATTGTGGGTAGTTCAGCAGGTACCAGAGATTCTGGTATTATATCACAATATCACTTGGGTAGGTGACTTGGTCACTTTGGCCATCCGGATGAGTGATACTCAGGGATCATGCCCATGTCTTCAAGTTTGTCTGACTGAATATCAGCAGATAACATTGAATATGAATATATTTATGAAATAATATTATATTACAGTACATTGTATTCATGGAAGGCTTGAAGAGGGGCTCATCTGGCTCTTGTTGTAGCTGTCCAACATCCTCTCTTGGCTGAGAAATATGTATGTTCAGATTGAGTGATCTCATCTTGCAATTGCTCCCGGCATTTCTCAAGAGCTGTGGCAACAGTTGTGGTGTGTACTTTACACCATCTGGTAAGATGAATAGAGAGTCCGCATGGTTGGACTTCAGCTTGACAATGGGGACACTTGATCATGGTAATACAGCAGTGCACCACTTAGTACTCAGTACTTGATGATCCCTGTGTGTATTGTTTGGTTTTGTTGATAAGCAGATATCTTATCTAATCTACCCAAACACTTGAGCTTCCCTCAACTTTTTTACTCTTCCCACCATGTCTGAATCATCTGCATCTGCTCCATCCAAAACCTCTGATGAAGTTCCATCTTCCAACAGTCAAAAACAGAAGACCAATAAACTGCTGAATATTCTTGCAAGTGCAGGTAATCAGAAAAAGTCCAAAAAGTATAAATTTCTCAGCTCCAAGGATTGGTGCTATCTACATAATTACATAATCCTTATAGGACTGTGGATGGCAGCAGAGGTGATATCATGGAAATTTACCACAATGCAGGGAACAAGGCAATCACCTTCCTTGATCCATTCACTGTGCCTGCAAATGCTTTCCTTGTTGGCATTCAACACGACAAGGGGGGATAAGTTGACAATAAGCTTGAGCTGTGCGAGATTCATTTCTGCTGTGTTCCTGACTGACAACTTTATTAGGGACACAAAGGTTGTTCAGCAACAACTCCATTTTTACAATGGAATCCACAAATTTAGTCTGAGTTTGTGGACTGAGCTTGACACCATGACACTGTTAAGACTGTTCCAAATTTCTGGAGATAACTCCAATGTTCCGGAATTTCAGAGGTGTTGAGATGTTGGCTTCACTATATGTGGTGCACCCTTGCTGAGTATTGGTTGTCTCAGTATTTCGGAGGAGCGTGGAGATGACTGGAGATAGACTTGGAAGGGAGGAGTCAGGTATCAAAGTCAATATTCAAGCTGAGGTGGAGTACAGAGTATCTACAAGTTTAAATAGGTCGGAGGTACACAGGAATTATGTTATGGAGGTGGGATAGATGAGTAATGTCTGGGTAATGATGAAGCCAGAGCTGTGTCTCTACACGAGCACAGGGGCGGAGGTAGCTACAAAGTGGAACTAGTACTAATATAGTAACTATGGACAGAGGTCAAAGTCCAGAGTTGAGGAGTTGAGTCTGGGGCAAGAATGCGCCAGAGGATGAGTGGAGTCGGTTGGATGGGGTGCCCAGAGGCTGGAGTTGTACTGAGAAGTATGGTATATGACAGACACCCCTACAGCTCATGAAAATTATGCAAGCAGTACAGTATGTATGTATAGTATATGGTGCATACAGTATATGCATGTTATATATATGCTATCATACTGACAATGACTATCAACAGATTACAAAAGGCATGAGTGATGGGCAATCCACTGACCTGGCTTCAGTGAAGCACAAGGGCTTGAAGTACTGTACATCCCCGAGAAAATGTACAACAAGTTGGATACATTGGACCCACCAATTCCTGAGGTTGAAGACAAGTCTATGTGTGGGATTTTCCATCCACAGTTAGCAAGGTTTTTATGTCCTCAGCAAGATCTAGAAGAGTTTGATGAAAATCCCAAAGTGTGGGTCCCAGTCTTTATGATATTTCCAGAGTTGCTTACAACACTGTGGCTATCGACTCAGTGATATGGAAGTCTTACAAGCTGGTGATTTCCCAATGAAATCCTCCCAGTGGCCAGCAGGGTTTTATGAGGATGGTACTTATGATCTGAAAGACAAGACAATCAGCTTATTTCAAAACCATGTTGTCATTAGGTTAAGTCCACCTCTGATTTTTGTACAGTCACTTACACATGCCACATAGTTCTACAAGCATGAGTTTCTGGGTCCTGCAGCCATAATGAATGATTCCACTACTTGTCAAGCAGCCAAGTCATCCAAGAACTGTGCATGGGATCTCAATTAAGTGGACCACTATATTATCGCTATGTCCACATCATTGTCTGTCCACCCATTCCTTTGTGCTTTTCATGTTTCAATACCAACCATCTTCTGCAGATCTACATCATGATTAGTCATGCACAACACTGGACCCCAACAATCGGTGATATGGATTTACAAGATCTGTACTGGCACATCATTGAGATGCTCGAGGATAGTTCAGATCCTTGGATGTGAGAAACCCTCAAATGGTGGAACAAGTAAGTCTCATTAACATGTTCTGCCCGGCTCAACTGGTTTCACAGGCAATGCAACCCTGGAAATGGATCTGGCTCACTGACAAGCAAGAAAGCAAAAGATGATGCAGCAAGTAGTGAAGATGATATGGCCCAAGTCCATGCTCACAGAGCAGCAGCAACCTCGACAGTGACAAAGAAAACTCCAGCCAGTGCTGTTGATCACTCCAACTCAGAGGTTCCTCCCCACCATGATAGTACCTCTAGGTGAACCAGACATGAAGTGGCCTGCGAGAAGGTCTCAGTGTGATATGTTGAGTTGGATGAAGATGTTCCTTAGGCTGAGGTTCTCTCTCGGTGCAGACTGGAAGCTACCACCCAAGTCTCTTTGGAAAAGTCTACTAGGTGAACTGGACATGAAGTGGCCCGCAAGAAGGTCTCAACGCAATATGGTGAGTCAGACAAAGATGTTCCTGAGGTTCTCTCTCAGCATGGACTGGAAGCCACTACCTGGATCTGTTTGGAAAAGTCTAGGTGAACTGGACATGAAGCGGCCCATGAGAAGGTCTCAGTGCAATATGTCAAGTTGGATGAAGATGTTCTTGAGGTTCTCTCTCAGCATGGACTGGAAGCCACTACCTGGGTCTCTTCAGAAAAGTCTAGGCAAACCAGACATGAAACGGCCCACAAGAAGGTCTCAGCACAACACATTGACTCAGATCATTAGCAAATCACTCTTTTTGGCACAGTGCTCACAGCACTCAGAGCCCCACAAGCTTTCACAGCACACACAGAATACAGAGATACTACAGAGTCCACAGCTACATATACAGAGCTTATATTACTACACTTTGTAGTTCGCTTTTCCTACACTTTTTACTATACTCTTTAGTTCGCTTTTCCTTTAGTTTTTACTATACTCTTTAATTCACTTTTCCTACACTTTTTACTACACTTTGTAGTTCGCTTTTAC
>JBBPRX010001044.1:0-10080 GCA_038093195.1 Boletus fagicola | reverse complement strand
CACCCACTATCACCGTGATATTGTAACTAGCAACGGTTCCGTTGCATTTTTCTCTCAGAATCTGCATGGTGAGTTCGCTTGCCACTCGTGACCGGTGCTACACGTTCGTCGCCTTGCTGTCTCTGCGTTGCATTCTCTAGTCCTCCTTTTTTTGCTAGGATTGTTGTACTGACGAATTTAACGCACCTTTCCGCTGTAGCACCGTAATTATCTCATTTAGGTGATCATCGAGTTCATATCTTGCTTGAGTCGATCTGCCTAGCTCTTTCCCTCCGCGCCAGAAAATCACCGGTTTAGCCAGGAGTACCTCATGGTCCAGAACAAGCAATCATTCTCCACGTTTCCGGCCTCGCCTTCGCCGTCGTCCTCGTTTTCTTCGTCAGCTGCTTCGTCCATGGTGCCACCTGCAACACCCCCCTCTTATTCGGGCATCCCAACCGCCGATCAACTCCCTTCACCCCCTTCCACCACGTTCAAGAGTATCTTTGGTGTACCTACTTCCACCCACCATCCTCATCTTTCCTCTTCTACACCCTCGATGGGTCAGGTTGTCAGCCGGCCTGAGGTCAATACCGCTTTGTCGCCATCATCAGCTCCCTCTTCTCTTGGGGTTTCGGCGTCGAATACCGGGAGTCTGTTTAAGCGTGCTTTCGTCGGGCGTCGGAAAAAGTCGGACACTGTAACACCATCATTCTCAAGGCTTGACAAGGGGAAGGAGCCGCAAATCGACGAATCATCGTATGGATCAACGAGTGCCGCACCTCGTCAACTGGGAGCAAAGCAGCTTACCCTCCAGCTTGCGCAACATGTCTTCAATAAAAAGTCTGCACCCGCATCCCCTGCGATGAGTGGTTTAAGTCTACCACCTCCGCCTCCACCACCCAAGCACGCTCAACAGCAGATTCTCCCCTCATCCCACCTCACGCCAATTAACACCAACATCGATAAACGCATCTCCACCATAACGACGTCTAGTCCCATCGTGCCGGCGCTAGATTACATGAGGAAGAGCGATGAACATACGGAGCAGTTCGCATCAAAGGAAAATGAAAGGAAAGACCTTGAGAGGTCAGAATCCAAGGATGTTCGCAGGAAAAGTGATTCCACCTTGAGCCTCCACACTATCCGCCCCACTTTAGGGACCAAGACGCCTCGCCCCGTTTCGCTTGCAGAGTCACTACATTCCAATCATACCATCGTCCCCGTGAACAAGCGCCTAAGTGCATTGATCACAGACGCAGAGTATGTCATGGCTGAGGAAGATGATGGGGCAGGCAGTGACGAAAAGGGGCGAGCGTTTAGTCGTGTTTCTCCAGCCTCGTCGTTGCGACTCAGAGATAGGAGGTCTCAATCTCTCAATCTCGGCCCTCCTCTTTCATTAATGGTTTCTGGCCCCACCGCCTCGAATGCAACGATGAGTCTGGAGGCGATAACGGTCACTCTTCCTAGATCGGCATCGGAAGGATGTGAGCGGGAGCGCCTTGTCACTCGGGAGATGGCTACAACGACGTTCTCTTCCTTGCCTTTGGATACTACCAGGGAAGCTGTAATGCGACATGTTAACGCCATCTCCTCCTTGAATCAAGTATCTAATTCAGCCACTCCGCGGGTCGAACGAACTTTACCGGACCTCCCAGATCATCCACAAAGAACTACATCACCGCCACAAGTCCATTCTCCCCATCCATCACTCCGTCAGACAGCCATCAGCATGACGTCAGGCTTCGCCCCTGCCGCTGGACTTGCACGACGTGCTGTGGAGAGAATGGGTAGGGTTTGGGGTTCGAAAAGTTCGTTTTCAAGTCCTCTCCCGTCGCCGCTTGGTGAATCGTCCAATGGCCGCACTGGACCACTATCCCGTGCAAGTTCAAGCCAGTCGGAGTCCACGCATCACGGACATGGCAGGAAGGTTCGCCATAATCCACAGACGCCATCTGTTAGCTCCATTGGTTCATCTTTATCCGATCATGAAGGACCACAGCTCGGCAAGCTCCTCCGAGGCCCCGTTCGTGTGTTACCATCAGGAGGTGTTGTTGGCGGTTTGGTTTTCGGAAGAGAGCTCAAGGCTTGCGTAGCCGAGACTGCCATAGACTCTATTCTGAGCGTTCTCCACACACAGAACGTGGCGCATGATGGAAACGAGGAGCCGGGGAGTCAGCCTTCAGCGCCATTAGAAAGTCGCTATGTTCCTGCGTTGGTGGTTAGATGTGCACAGCATATTCTTGCGTGGGGTGTCCAAGAACAGGGGCTTTTCCGGTACGCAGTGCCAAACCATACTTCTAGGTCGTGGATATTCATTGTTCACTTTATAGCGTCAGTGGTCGTTCATCCCATATAGCCAAGCTACGTGCAGAGTTCGATACTGGTAAGTGTCGGTGATTCGCTGCCTGGATTCAAGATTGATTGTCCTAAACACAGGGGCCGATTTTGATATCGTGCAATCTAACCCTGGTGACTTGGACCCTCACGCAGTCGCTTCTGTATTTAAAGCCTATTTGCGAGAATGTGAGTGGCTTGATTCACTTTTGGTGATGCCTGCAACTGACATCTTCATTGGAGTGCCTGAGCCCATCCTGACAAACCAGTTGATGCCCTACTTTGATGCTGCCATAGCCTCGGAGCGGTTGACCAATAACATCCAGGATCCACCCCCATTGAATAGTATCCATGAACTTCGGAAACCTCCGTCACTCTCAACACTCGGCATTCCAAGCTTTGGCGGAGCCCATCCCCCATCCGAATCGCTATGCAAAGCTCTCTCATCCCTCACATCTCGCTTGCCACAGGAAAACCGCGACTTACTCTTGACGGTGACGGAGTTGATTAACCACACCGCTAGGAGAAGCTCAGAGACGAAGATGCCGCTCAGTAACTTGTTGCTGGTGCTGTATCCCAGTTTGAGTCTGAACCCATCGCTGTTACAAGCGCTATGCGACAGTCAGGATATCTGGAATGGTGTTCACCAACGCAAGGAGGCCCTAGACCTGGATGTAATTGCAAGTGAAGCCGTTCAATCCTCCGTTGGCTTTTCGGAAGTGGGTGTAGAGACGAAAGATGCTGTGGTCACCAACCAGGTAGCCTCGCATCCGAAACCATCGAGCGAAAGCAAGCGTTTTGCTCGCCCTCTCCCCAACCTTCCTACCGATGGGTCGACTTCCATTCCATCCTCTTCGTCGACCTGCGAGTCTTCAGGACTGTGTGTTAGCGGTCATGATGGAATCTCTCGCGTCCCACTTGAAGCTGAGACATCCCCATCATCATTCTCTACAACGGACGATAACTCGTCGATTTCCCATTCATCGCAAAGTGGCCGCCCAGTCACCCCTACATCTTTGAACTTCAAGTTAACCATCCCATACTCCCCACCTTCCCTGTCATGTTCAACTGATTCATTGTCCGTTCCCTCGTTGTCATCAGGGTCACCTATGCAGCTAGTGAAACCACTGATGCTCGTGGATGAGTGTAGTGAACAACAGTCCTCTAACTCTCCCCATTCCCCTGACATTGCAGAACCTATTCCCCTCCCGATCCCGAGTTTGAAGCCGACGCAAACCCCTTCAATAGCTCAGTTCCAATTTCCCGGACCACGGGACAGTGTCACCCGGATTCCACTCATACATCGTAAATCTACCCCGTCCATTTCTTTTTCTTCTTCTATCTCGGCAGACGCCCGGTCAGCTTCTGTGGCTTCCCGTGCGAGACGATTGAAGAAGCCCTCGCTACACCTGCTCTTTTCCAAACATTCTCAGTCTCCCATTTCATCACCTACGACACAGTCGCCGGTGGTCGCTGGTTCCCTTGCGAAATTGCAGGAGAGTGCCTTACGGTCGTCTTCTACGCCCGGATCCTCTCCGGATTCCATGGTTACAGCTCCGCAGTCGTCTCGATTTAGCTACCCACCAGTATTGAATACGGCGATCGACGAGTCTTCAATTTCGCTTGCCTTAGGCATTAAAGATGAAGGGGAAGACCGTGCCACTTCTGTCGGACATGCCACTAAGAATGGTGTGCCGGATTCGCAGGGATCGACAGGACTTGGTACAACTCTTCACCGTAGTCTCCCGGGGGAGCCCAGTAAAAATGCATATGCCCAATTCCGTCGCTTGGACGTTACTCTCCCGGAAGATGAACAATTTGGGGAATATGACTGGACACAGAGCGTATTGATGGCGGCTGGGGAGCCAAGTTGGTAACAGGGTTTATCTGTCAATCGACATCATGAATCACTTCGTCTACAAACCGGACTCCAGCCGTCATTCGATCTGCAGGCGGGTCTCTACATAATGCTCATAAATCTCCGTAACCTTAATTAGTTTGGTCATTTCGACTTTATCAGCCCACCTTGGAATGATATCTTCGAATCCATACCCCATTCTTTTTTCTTCTTCTCACCCAGGCATTTACGATGACATATAATTATTCCGGACGATTTACGATTTGGGTTATTCTGTCCAGCTGGTTCGCAGATTTAAATAATGGCTACATGACGTCAGATAGGTCTAGCCCAGATGTCGTTTGGAGCGTTTCAAAAAGATAAAAAGCCAGCGGCCAGTGACTGTTCGGCCACTGCTTGCACATCATCTTCTCTTCCATGGCTTCTAGTTCGGTCAAAGCAATACAAGAGAAACTCTTCAGGGGTGGCGACGATCCCAATGGTCCAGGATCGAGCGACGACTCTCGCGACCACCGCCTTACTATTCAGATTCCCAAACCAGCAGCATCAAACTCAGAGCCTCCTCTAAAGGTCTCAAAGGCGAGCCCGCGTGGCCCAAACGCATCAGATGGCGACACGATCCAGAAGAGTTACCGCCAACGGTTAAGTGATCGGTTGGGCGTCAACTACCAGGGTGTAGAGAGGCACCGTCTTCAACAAGATGATGCTCGGCTTCGCCATTGGAAACGATGGGGTCCATATCTCAGCGATCGACAATGGGTGAGCCCAATCTAGCAGCGGCCTCTGTGCTCTGATACTCACATCAGTTGCTTCAGGCAACGGTTCGAGAGGACTATTCGGAAAATGGTGATGCTTGGAGTCATTTCCCTCACGAACACGCCCGATCACGGGCTTATCGATGGGGCGAAGATGGCATTGGCGGTATTTCGGATAACCATCAACGACTTTGCTTTTCGCTCTCCTTATGGAATGGCGAGGATCGTATGTTGAAGGAACGTCTTTTTGGCGTCACAGGTCATGAAGGGAACCACGGCGAAGACGTCAAGGAACTCTACTATTATTTGGACTCAACACCTTCTCACTCCTACATGAAGTTTTTATACAAGTACCCCCAACGCAGGTATCCCTACGAAGAACTCGTGACAGAGAATGTCCATCGGGATCGAAATGTGGCAGAGTACGAGATCCTAGATTCTGATGCCTTCGAAGACGACCGTTATTGGGACGTCTTTATGGAGGTCTGCGTCTTTTGCTCCCGCTTAGAGCCACTAGTCTGAACCACATTTCACAGTACGCAAAAGACGAAGATGACCCGAACAGCGTTTATGTGCGGATCACCAGCTACAATCGCGGTCCAGAGCCTGCAACGCTCCATATCATTCCCCAGCTATGGTTCCGCAACACATGGTCGTGGCCCGCTGTCAAGCCCCCAATGCCATCTCTCACTGGCTCGGCCACAGAGAACGACATCCAATATATCAAGATAAGACACCCAACTATGGAGAAGTACTTTATGTACTGCTTACCCTCTCCGCCACCCGTCAATGCAGAAGGTGCATTCGTCACGGATGAGGATATCGTTATTCAACCCGAACTCATTTTTACGGAGAATGACACCAACCTTTGCCGTCTGTATGGAGGACAAAACACGTCGCCGTACGTCAAAGACGCTTTTCACAATCATATTATCCCGTGTCATCGACCTGTCTCCGGATCGGATGGTTCGGTTTCCGAAGGCAACGATTGCAAGGGGACGCACCAGTTCATCCCAACATCTGCTTCACAGCAATCCCCTTTTGTCAACCCAGAAAAACAAGGCACGAAATCTGCGGCGCATTATACTTTCCAGAATGTCCCGGCTAATGGTGGGTGCGCGGTTGTACGCATAAGATTTACTCCGCAGTCTGTGTCGAAAGTCTCCAACTTGGAAGACGAAGGCGCCTTTGACGGAGTAATAGAGGAACGACGCGAAGAAGCTGATGAATTCTACAATTCGCTTGTATTTGGCCCGATGAGCGACGATTTTAAGCAAGTAATGAGGCAGGGCCTGGGGGGTATGTTGTGGACGAAACAATACTACCACTTCGTTCAAAAGGAGTGGATTGAAGGCGACCCTGCACAACCCCCACCACCCCCCGGACGTAAATACGTTCGCAATAAAGTATGACTTCTCAGTGGGTTGTTATTCTGCATTAAACCACTCGTTAGGATTGGCGCCATATGCATATCGACGATATTCTTTCCATGCCGGACAAGTGCGTACTTTTATCTAATGGTTTTACAACGCTGATAAGTGATTTGCCCAGGTGGGAATATCCATTTTTTGCCGCTTGGGATACCGCCTTCCACTGCATACCCCTCGCCGTTGTCGATCCCGCCTTCGCCAAGAAGCAATTAGATTTGCTAACTAGGGAGTGGTACATGAAGCCGGATGGGCAGATTCCTGCGTATGAGTGGAATTTCTCGGACGTGAATCCGCCTGTACATGCTTGGTGAGTATGGTCTCTGTTGAATTTGTTTGAACTATCGATTTGACGGATTCTAGGGCAACATTTAGAGTTTTCAAGATAGAGCGTAAGCTCACAGGACGGGAAGATATACCCTTTTTGGAGCGGGTCTTCCAGAAGTTACTGCTCAACTTCACGTGGTCCGTAGCGTGCTTTCACGGGAGATTTAGTTGATCACGATTATCTATGCAGGTGGGTGAACAGAAAGGACTCCGGGGGACACAATGTCTTCGAGGGAGGTTTCCTTGGGCTCGATAATATTGGCATTTTCAACCGTTCCGAGCCACTGCCAACGGGAGGAAATTTACGTCAGGCGGATGGCACTGCTTGGATGGCATTTTATTGTTTGAATATGTACGTTTGAGCCGATATGTCCTTGCAGGTTTCGTTGATGCAGTGCCCAGGTTGAATATGGCCCTTGAGCTTGCGAAGCACAATATAGTGTATGAGGACATCGCCTCCAAGTTCTTTGAGGTACGTCTAATTGTTCGTGGAAATTCCATTTCCCTGACCGACTTCAGCACTTCATTTTTATCGCTGACGCTATGACATACATGTCGGGAGATAACGAGTCGAGCCTTTGGAATGAGGAAGACGGAATGTACTATGATGTCATTCAGTTCGGGCCCGGAGACTCGATCCAGTTGCCTGTGCGCAGCCTTGTTGGCCTCATTCCCCTTTATGCAACCCTCGTTCTGGAGCCTGCCGTGCTCAGCCGATTCCCAGGTTTCAAGAAGCGTGTGGAGTGGTTTATCGATAACAGACCCGAGGTCTCGGCTCGGAATATGGCAAATATAAAGGGTAATGTGATTGCTCTCATCTCACCCATGGTTTTCTCAGTATTTTCTAGTCAGTGGTAAGGGCGAACGACGTCTGCTCGCGCTTGCCAGCAAGGAGAGGCTTCTCCGCATTTTAGAGAAAATGCTAGATGAGAACGAGTTCTTGAGTGAATATGGTATTCGATCGTACGTCAGGTTGTGACCTCCCTTGCACGATATCTCACGGAATTGTCGTTTAGTTTGTCGAAGTTGCACAAGGATAAACCTTGGGGAATGGATGTTCATGGAGAGCGGCATGAAGTCGGGTACTGGCCTGGCGATTCTCACTCTGGGATGTTTGGCGGAAACTCTAACTGGCGTGGACCAATCTGTAAGTACCTGATGACACTCGAGTCCAACGTGCAAGAACTCACAGTCTACCTAGGGATTCCTGTCAATTTCTTGCTTATAGAAAGTCTTCAAAGGTTTTACCAGTACTATGGGGACGACCTTCAGGTCGAATGCCCCACCGGAAGTGGCGAATACATGAACCTCGTCGAAGTCGCGGAAGAAATTCAACATCGTATCATTCACATCTTTGGGCGCGATGTTGAGGGCAGAAGGGCCACTAATGGTGGCAATCCGAAGTTGGACAGCGATCCATATTTCCGTGATTATGTCTGGTTTTATGAAGTGAGGATCGTTTCCCTTATAATTCATAGTGACTGACAACATTATCACGCCAGTTTTTCCATGCAGATAACGGTCGAGGGCTTGGAGCATCGCATCAGACAGGATGGTGAGCATGTTTGAGGTGGAGAGTTCGTGCATTTTAATTTATCACTTATCCTTTGCCAGGTCAGGCCTCGTTTCCTATCATATCTTGCAGAGCGGAATGACATGCCGGTTACCAAGAACACCGCGGAGTAAGTTACCTCTACCAAGAATTATATTATTTCATTTTGTGACCATCCTTCTATCGAAGCCCCCCGGAGCGTGGTTAACCACTACTTTGATGTAAGTTTCCCAAGTTTTGTCTTTCAGCCCACTTTATTCACGCGATGGCAGGAAACCATTGATGGGCAGTCAGAATATGGAGATGATGCTCGCTCTTTACATAGCGCCATGAGTATCATGGACATACATAGCCTAGGGGACTTGTCACCTGATGCGTTGTAGAGTCGCCCAACACACAAAGTTAGATCTCCGTTGAAGGTCAAATCGGCCATAGATTGTAGCCCTTGCTCGAGCGATGGCTCATTGGTAATCAATAATCATAATATAATAAGACCCGTAGCAATGAGTGTAGTGTTCTATCAAGAGTGATACATGTCCGATGTTCCTCCATGTTTTAGATATGATGCTCAATGGCGTCAAAGAATTCAAGGAGTGAAAATGACAAAAAACATATAAATTCTTGGTTGTAGACTCAGAGTGGGAAGTACGTTAGAAGAATCATAGAGAAATAAAGAGGAACGAGGATGAGTGAACGAATGCGAATGAAACAGACAAATGATGGATAGACTTAACAAAGGAGGGGTGTCAGGTGACAAGTGAGAACAATCGCACTGGGCAAGCGGCACACAATTATAGGGAATAAAGGGGATAGCATCACCAGTTACCGCGAAGACCCTACGTGACATAGAGAGTGACTTGTCCGCCAGGGCGGAACGACTCAAAGGCCATCTGTACATCTTCGGTAGACCCAAGGGATATCAAATCACCATCCTCGTCCTTGTACTTCACCCTCAACGGAGTGTCGTCCCGACGTGGACCGCAGAGGCGAATCTTCTTCCCAACCTTATCCACGAGCTCGCTGAATTCCGTGGATCGAAGGACTTGGATAACAAAGATATCATCCTGGAAATGGACTTTGACTTTCACGGAAGGATGGTGACCGTTATTCATGTTCTCGAACATTTGCGACCTCGACTGTCGCAGCCCTGATCCTGTCAATGATGACTCGCTAGAACCAAACGGTGTTATCGGCGACGAGCTGTTCGGCGACTCCTCTGATGAGCCACGAGTGGATTGGCTTGAGCCGCTACCCCGCTTATTATCCGCTGTCGAGCATTGCGAACGATGTGTCCATGCGGTGCTAGGGATGGGAGGCGGAGATGTTTGTGGAACATATGCGCTGGGTTGACTTGCGCTCCTGGATCGGCTGAGTGGCAGAGGGACTGGTGTACCAATAGTGGAAGTCGGTGTACCGGGTTGTTCATATGGGGCCGTTAGCTTCTGGGAGCTTATTTGGGTGTGCAGGGGGATTCGAGGAGGGCGAGAACCAGAACCAAAGCCAGCATCCGTTGTGCTTGTGGTAGAGCTCATCCGTGTGGCTTGTGAGCGGTAAGGGGGCGTAGCAGATCCAGTAGCGCTGGGGAATGGCTGAGTTACATTGGAAGATCTCCATTGAGTATGCATATAACCGTTTACGTCTTCTGTTCGAGCCCGAGAATGGTCATACCCGTTAAAGGAATCACAGTCAGGTTGAAGGTTTTGTGCTGTTAAACGGTGATTGCCTAATGGCGTACCGCGCCCCGACGAGGGTATGCTTGATGGTGGGTAATCTTCGTACTCGTCATCCAGATCAAACTCGAACCCATCTGTGGAAACATATCCATGACCAGCGCTAGAATACGAT
>JBBPRX010001043.1:0-10084 GCA_038093195.1 Boletus fagicola | reverse complement strand
ACAAAACATGCACAACTTGTTGTCGAAGCGGCGCTTTTGTTCCTCCGAAGTGAGCTTGCCATCTTTTCCTAACTTGGATGACAAGTCTGGTTTCTGAGCGGAGGTGGAGGCACCTTTGCCTTTTGACTCTTTCGAGTCCTTGGAGTTTCTGGAGGGATGTGCAGAGAAGGACAAGGAAGTGGGGGGTTTTTCGGACATCTTGGATGTCGAGCATTGGTTAGATGGTTTCATCTGGTGACTGATTTCAGACTTGCACTCCCAGTAGCGTGCATCAATCACCTGAGCAAGGTGTTGGAGCTTGAAGAGTGTCGGGGGTTTCCCAACACAGGATATCTCATTCTTAATGCAGTCCAGCAGACTGTTGTAGAAGTGGTGCTGGAGGGCACCTTCTCCATATCTGTGGACTTGCGAAGCGATCCTATTGAATTCAACCACATACATACTTGTTAATGTGCTGTCTGTCTTTCATGGACAGGTGATCAAGTTGATGCTCTGCATCTCTGATGGAGTTGTGTGGACCAAAGTTCACCTGGAGTTCCAGGACGAATTCCTTGAAATCATTCATCCAGAGGAGACATTGGTCTGGGTCTTCCATCTGGAGGAGGTCCAGTTCAAACCACTCCAGAGCCATGCCCTTCAGGTAAGATTGCACAAAGGTAACTTTGGTGCATCCTGTCCTGAATGCCTTCGGGCAGTCTTGGAAGTTCAATTCATATTGCACTAGGAAAACCCAGAGTTTGTGGGGATCAGTCCTGTCAAACTGATCTGGTTCTTGAACTTTGGTGCGGGGGGTAGAGTCAGAGGCGGGACGACGAGTGGAGCATGCTAGGCCGTTGATGGTGTTGGCAAGTAGGGCGAGGGTGTCTCACAGGATTTGCTCATTATCGGAATCATCATCTGGTTGGTCTTTGTCATCTCTGGAGAAGTCTGAGTCATTATCTGGTGGGTCATCTCTGGGGAAGCCCAGGTCATCACCGTTGTTCGGGGTTCAGAAGTCGTTACCTCTCTGGGTAGAGGCTTGACTGTTCGGAGGGGTTGTGTTCCTGTCTTCATCTACTTTGACAATGTGCACTCCCAGAGTAGGGGACTCAACAGGAGGACATGCTTGTGAAGCAGAGCCGGGAGTGTGGTGAGCGGAGAAGCTTCAGAATTGATCTATGAGTTCTGGACCTCGTAGACCGCTTCTGAAGAAGCTCAAGGGATTGTAGTATGGGGATGGGGGGTGAGTAGTGCCAATGGTGTGAGTCTGAGATCTGGTGGTACACATAGCCATATGGAGTTAGAGACTATTGCAAGTATGAGTCTGAATATACTGTTAAGTTCATGCACTCTGGTGTAACTCTGGGTTCTTGGAGCTACTGAGGGGGCAGGACTTGGCTTCACCATGTGTGGTGTGCCCTTGCCAATAGTCTAGTGGTCCTGATTTGCGAGGGAGTTCAGAGCGGTATAGACTTAAGTACTTTCGAAATACTAAGTTGAGTGGATGTATCAGAGGAGAGTCATCGAGACTCAAGGTTGGAGATCAGGAGTGATGAACTAAGTTAATATTCAGACTGGAGAGAGAGTACAGGAGTTACAGGAGTTTATATACTATGGAGGGGCATATGTAGGATTACTAACAGAGTGGAGTCAGATTGGTAAAGATCCAGAGGTGAGGAATAACCGGAGCTGTGCTCCTAAGCAAGCACAGGATTGGAGAGGAACTAAGAGTGGAACTATACTAAAAGGAGGTGACAGTGAGTATTTATGAGATGGAGACAAAGAGGATGGAACTAAAGGTAAATGTCCAGAAGTCCGGAGTTCATATGTACAGAGGCAGAGATGGTGTGGAACACCAGAGTTGGACTTATCATTATACAGGATATGACAAAGTACTTGAATATGCTGATATTGCATTCATTGCAGTGGTTTAACCAGTGAGCAGCGCAGGATAGTTAGGGTGTGTTGTAAGTTGGTTCGTGATCCACAAGTTGGTATCAATATCCCCTCATGATGTCATGGAATAGCATACCATAAAAAGAATACCAATACCAATATTCTAATCGGCCCACTGGAGCCATTCTCAATGTATTTACATATATCCTTTGGTACATGGCCAACTTCCTTACATCTCATTCTGTTCATTTTTCTACCTGTCTCCCACCGTTCATTCACTCTGTCATGCTGGCCATTGACAAAACAAACTCACTACAGGTTACTAGAAACATCACCTATCTCACTGTCAATGGGATCCTCCCTCCTGATCCAACTTGATTCTACTATTGTTTTGACCTTGATGTCACAACACCTGGTTGCAAAGTATGTACATCTTCTATTTGCTGACATTCTCCAATGTTCACTCATCTTGTGGATAGACAATTGTGTTTCATATTTCAAATTTGCAACGCACTGTGATCCCATCCACTCTTTCCTCGATTTCATCACCCAAAACTGAAGGCTCTCTTAGCAGTGATGATGATTGGGATGATTATGATGACTGGCAGTGCAAGGAGGCATGCCATGCAGCACAACAGCTTGCAATCACCGCTGGTTACTTGGTCCCAAGCTCACAGCTTGATGAAGATGATGATAACAACTACTATGATGACCCAGGCTTCTGCCAGGCCTTGTGGGATGAGACAACACAGCTCAAACACGACTCCTACCATGACCCAGACTATTCCTCGGCTTTATGCAATGAGGTGAAGCAGCTCACTGACAGATGTGACTGCTTCTATTGCCTGGACCACAAAGGGTCAGATGAGTCAGATGAAGACTTTGTCCAGTGAGAGGTGAGGGAATTCTGGAGTGAGGCCTGTGCTGAGGAAGAGGAGGCAATGTTGCTGGACAATTCCAAGGTGGATGATGGGACATTCAAGGTCATCGCCTCTGACGATGATGACCACACCTTTGACCTCAATGCCCATAATGTTGTTGCTCACTTGTGTGCATACCTCCTCCATTCTATCTGCAATCCAAGTGGCAAGCCTTCTGATCCACAAATTCTAACATTCAGCACTGCCTGACCCCTCACTGATGAGGAAATCCTGAAGAGATCTTTGGAATTGGACACTGAGGAGGAACCACCAGCAAAACGAAGGCAAGGCACCAACTAGGTTTTGCCACAATGAATAGTTCAACCATTTGATTTGTAAATATGATCTGTACATGTGTTTACTCATTGTCAATCTATCTCATTCTGGTCCCAATCAAGACCATCCTCTTGCACTATAAGATCTGAGATTTCCAACCCTGGCTTCTCTATCAGAAAGAAGTGATTGTCTGTGACTCCAGATGGCAATATGGGACAGTGTGGAACCATGGCAACAATGCTGAGAATGTTCTTGATGGCAACAATGACGAGATCTGGAGTGATGGTGCATGAGATGATGGTCTGTGAGGATAGCTTTAGCAAGGAGGGATTGGGGAGAGAGTATAATCGTATGATCATGATGTCAAGGAATTTCCAATGTGCATTGTGATCTTCATTGGCTATCTTGAGGTTGGATTGTTCAACCACAAGATGCATGTAGTACTGCACCTTGGCAAACCTAACTGCACCTGCAAAATTTACCTTAACATTGTGGGAGACTTGCATATCAGCACCATTTTCCCTCAGCACCTCTCGCCAGGCTGTCCAAGCAGTCTGGCCATTTGGTAGCTGCAGCCTGGCCCACCGTTGGATTGGGACCAAGCGATGTCCACACACATTTAAAAATGTTGTCAGTGCAGTGGCATCGGCACCTGTAGGCATGGTGGCTGATTTTTTGCGCATCCTCATAAGGAAGTAGCCATCACCTAAGTTATTTAATTAGTGCATGCCTCCAGATGTGGATGTAAGCCTCACCTAAGTCGATCAATGTGGCAGGGAGGAGGGGGGGAGGAGGGTCAAGCTCTGGGACTGTGGCCAACAATGTGTTGACTTTACAGCATCGGGCCCCCTCTTGAGATACTGTATATTGGCATATGGGTTAGATGGTTGATGGATTTCCTGGCCCAGATTTCCGATCATGTGTTCCATGGTCCACTGCACATAGCAAATTGGTGGTCCCTTGAGTACCATTTCTCTTGCAAGATGGACTACCTGATGGACACAGGGTCGAACAAAATGAATGTGATCTTCACATAGCTGGTAGTATGTAGATCTCTTCAAACTCTCATTCCCAATTGCAGAAAAGGATGTGGGCAGTGACAAGGTTGGGAGATGTGATGTGATGTTGGAAGAGGATTTGAACTCCTTGGACAACCTTGCAGTAGTTCATCCAGTAGCGGTCAGGAAGGATGCCATATAGAAGTGTGGGGCCAAGGCTGAATGTATGAAGCTAAAACTCCCAGGTCTTGTACCCTGAAGTTAGCTTCTCAGCAATGTTGCGGGGTTTATGGTCATAGGAGCCAGGAAGGAATCGACCTGTGGCTTCCAGTGCCTTCCCATGAGCTTGCCATGCCCAATCAGATCATAACACAGCCCAATCCCATGAGGCAATGTTGTCTGAGCCAAGAACATCAACTGTGCCATGCAATAGGTTGATGAGTAGAACACTTAGATTCATTACCAAGTGCATGATGTCCATTGTCATGGAAAGCAGTATTCCCAATGACTGTGAGGGGTTGAGTCCTAAAATTAAGGGGGGTTTGGTAATACCTGTCTGGGTCTTGCAAAGGTCAAACTGGCGTGGGTTGGGGGATGAGACCAGCATGAACAGGTTGCAGGCATACATAGTTTTCATGGCCTGATGATGGGTGATTGAACACGTCAATGTTGTCATGGTTACTCCCTTCAGCACAATGGTCCCAGGGCATTAGAAGTGCTGGATAATAATGTGTTGAGCCTCCCTTGCAGCAACTGAGTGCACCACAGTACAACCTGCATCCATTTTTCCCTGAGTGTCCAACCATTCCATTGAGATGTACAAGCCCTGGACTGCTGCTAGTAATGAACATGAGGTAGGGGTCGGATCGATATGTCTCCTCAACAAAGGCATCCCAGATCTGCAACCCTTCGTTCTGGAGAGCTGCTAGATGATGGAGACCAGCAAACAGGAATGAATCAAGGTTCTTGGGCTTATTGGGGCCAGGTATAAAGCCGCTGGAGAGGACATTCACCTTGTGGTATCACTTGTCCAGTGAGCAGTTGAGTATGACCCAGATATATATGTATCATACAGTATATCATATTCTATACACCTATATTGTGAAAAGTGAAAAAAGTGTACAGAGGATGATCAGAGGGTCCTGGAGAGGGAAGGTGATGACATAATTAACAGTTATACATGCCTGAAGCACCTCCATAACTTACTGAAGCAACCCAACCACCAGTACAGCTTCCCAGAACCAAAAGAGGGTCAGGAGAAGAATATGACATATGTAACTTCAACAGTTCATGTCCTAGCTACTTGGGATTTTTATATATTCTACACATATATGAGAGGTACCTGGGTGTATAATCTCTAAGGCCATATCCTGCATACATATGTCAAAAATGCGAATATATTTTGTTTTGCTCTCCTATTTTCATATTTGCCTTATTGGGCTGTTCAGGGCCTTATCTAAGCAGTAGAAACAGTCTATTATAGTATATATATTATATATTGTTATGAATTCATTCATAATCATGTTTTCTTTTATTTTTATGATCTTTGCTTCTCACCCCATTTCCATTCCCTTTTCTTTAGAAGTCACATGACATCTCTCACAATCACATGATCCCCTTTCATTTTCTTTCATTCTCATCACATGATCATTCCCACGGCCATCTGACCTGTCACCTGACGCTTACACTCCTTAGTTATACCTCCTCACCTATTGGCTGCCACCATATCTCTTCATCTCCACTCTCTCTCACCTTATCATCCAATAGCCACCTTCCCTCTCACAGTACAGCTTCTTACTGCATCCCATGACATACTTACATTACCACTCCACTCTTCTTCCTCCCACACCTTACTTCTTCCTTACTAACCGCTCTCATGGTATGTCATAACCCTCAGCCCTCATTACCTTATTTAGTTAGAGTACACCGTCCGTTCCTTGGTCCGTGCACCCTTATGGCCACTATTTAATAGATCCCTAGACGACCTTGGAACACCAGTTCTAAGATAGTCGTCTAGGTCTTGATTACTCACCACCGAGCCTGCACAAGTACTCAAGATCTCGGTTGTTCCCTCAACTGTGAGTCTAGAAGAAGCAGACCACAAGTCCCTTCTGTCGGACATTACCTCAGTGAGTTCATCATTTCATCTTATCATTTATGTTCATCCCCTTCTCCATTCAGATCAGTTCCTCATCATCACCCTAGCAGATACCCTTTAGGTTTTGACTCACAACATATATCTATAGCCCCACATCATGTGGAATACAGGGAAAGGAGAGGGAAGAGAGGGAAAACATAGTAATCCAATATGGAAAGGGGGAGAAGTAGGGGCTTCTTTTATTGATGCCCCTGATGATGTCACTGCTGCTCAGACACTTACATAATCACCTTCTGTACCTGTAGATGGCGGCCCTGAGATCCAATAAATGCCATATTCAAACTAATTGAGTGGTGAAATATGTATGATGCACAATAGTGATGCATCACAGTGACAAATGTGGATTACTATCCATCTTGTAGTAATGTTGCATCAGGAATTTGACTACATCCTAATCATTTGTTGCATCAAAATGACATTATGGCCTGCTTGGCCTCCATTAGGCTTGAGGGGGAGTGTTAGCTCACAGTGAAGCCAAATGAGGCAAGTGCCAAATAAGGCAAGCTGACACTTGGCCCGAGCACAGTGAGCGAACAGATGCATATGATACTCATTTGACATGAAGAATGCACATGATATTCTATTGAGTATAAGTAGCTAGAATATCATAGCATGAATGATAAGAGAATCTCTTTCTCACCCCCATCTTCCTCTGTGTGACCTCAACTAGATATATGACTATGGTAATGTGAGGCTCATGCTTCCATGTGTTTATCCATGGTGGGCTTAACTTTATGTTCCAGTCCCACTTTTCAAGAGAGGTGCGGTGCTTCATTTCTTAGATTCTACAATTAGGCATGAGCCTTACTTCGACTGATTGATCTGTGTAGATAGAGTACATTTGGGTTTGCAGACAATATTATTCAAGTTGGTGACATATTTCTGATGTGAGACAAACGGTCATAAACCTTGGACCCTGTTATCTACACTCTTCATTCTCGTGCGTATTGAAGGCCTTTCATCATGATGACCCTATACCAGGCTAATCATCATCACATTTTAGTTATCTCGGTCTCTGCGCCTTCATGTGTGTTCATTGTTATTGCAAACCATGTACGAAATGCTGACTCCCAGGTGGTTCACCAGAACCATGCCCCTGAGGCGGTATGTTCAAACCACAAAACTTGTGGATTGATCGGACTCACGGTGTCAAGAGTGGGGGGTTCCTTCCTAGTAGTACCCGGTCCTGAAAACGTGAGTTTTGTTACATCAGTGATAGCCGCTAACAATTCCAACCTACAGGTGTGAGTGCCCATCGTCGAAAATTAGAGAGTTGATACCGATTGAAACAGTTGTAAGTATCTCCTAGTGCTCTCATGTCCACTCAGTTCAAGGATAATTCCACGGTGAATTGAAATCATCTCTCAATGGACTGTCTTTGGGTTTATTTGCGCCTCTCTTATTGCAATTGTTGCGGTCACAATACTTCCGAGTCGGACCTCTCGTCAGAGCCCCATGTCAGTATTGCTCGATACGAACCCTCTGTCCGGGGCGGCTGAAGGTAGCGTTCCTGAGCTAAACAGCCCTTCTAAATTACACTCCCAGCTATCCAATGCAGAGAAATATGTCGTATGTGCAGATGACGCCTGAAGCGGCGGCGCACGAAAAACATCACTCACGCCTCACAACTCGATCGTCTCCTTGGCCTTGAATTTCTTATTTGAACGATCCGCAGAACGGAAGCAAAATTGGTTTCCGTACAGATCGAACTCAATGTACGGTTTATCGAGCACCGTCGATAGCGTTTTCAGATCTTGTTTGTCTTGTTGTTGGAGCGTCTGAGTATGATCCCCCTCGATAGCCGTAGGAGAAAGGGTCGAGTACAGCGGTACAGCGAGTGCGAAGATGGTGTTTTGTTTCGGGACGACTGTGGGACCAACGATGTGGGAGGGATTGAGGATGGGTTATAGCAGAACGTACGTTTTAATTGGTTCTTTCGTGTGATGAGCTTGAATGCATTCTCCGTCTCGTGGAGGACGATCCCAGAGAGACCGACGAGACATGGGTTCCGGCTTTGGCGGACTAGGATTAATAGGGGTTAGTGACGAGTGAAATGAGCCAAGTACGCTTGCCCCTCACCTGTGAGCAGCGCCCCGTTGAGGTCGGCCTTCACCAGCTTGGCGTGCATCGAAGAAGCACTCGGCATCTTGCCTTCATGCGACGATGAAGAAGTATCAGGAACACCCAATGCCAACAACTCTGACATATACCCCATCCAAAGCTGATGCAGCGGTACGAACAACTCAAACCTTGTCCAAAGCATGATGCGTCACTCATATCACCAAAGGTACCCACAACACATACCGAGTCGCATTTTTCTCCAACTTCCAAAGCCCTTTTGACTCCGCTACGTTTCGTGCCAAGGGTCTGCGCTTCTTCCGATGTTTTTCGGCTCGTTTTCGAGCTTGCTTCGCAACTCTTTCTTTCTTGGCTCTGCTTTCCCGTGCAGGGTTTTCGAGGAGTACGTGCCGGCCCTTGACGCGACTCTCGTATATTCCAGCGGGGTCAGATGACAGTGTCAATGCTTGCTGGACATACGTCGGCGTGAAGGGCGTGTCCGTGGTTAGCTTGAGACGCTGATTCTGTCAAATGTTGAGCTTCTTTGCTATGCCAATCGGAGTTCATACGGACCTTTCCATCAATAATTGGCTTGTAAGGATCTACAACGTCTTTTTGGTTCGTGGTCATCAAAGAAGCATGTTCGCACAATTCGTTGCTGGTGAGTCGTGACTCTTGGCAACGGGCATCACCTAATTGGGTAGGTATGGCCCCTAAATTTATCTGTAATCAGTAACCTCGAAGTTTTGCAACATAAAACCAATTTTTTCTTTGTATTATCAGTGAACGTATTGTCACAGAATATGTCAGTAGATATATTCGCGTGTTGTTGGCAGCTTCTACGATATGTTACTCTAATATAATCGAACTGGGACGATTTGCCCAAGTCTCGCCTTTTGCCACCGCCGATGGAGTTGCTGCACTGTCGAAGTCCGCAAGTAGTATGGACACAGCGCAGTTGCAGCGCAGTATTACATCTGTGCCTGCGGACGAACTCTCGTGAAATGGTTGTCATACTGGTGATCAGATACGATCTCCTCGAGTGTGAGGAATATATCAAGGTATACCACTGTCTTTCCTGCTTGCATTGGTAGCCGTAAGTGGCAGTCAAAAGGTCGGCTTCACAAACGGACGGGTGGAATGATTGAAACCGTTGACCTGGGTGGTGACCTTTGTAACGATAATTCACACAAACTGCGATTTGCTCTGGCATAACATGTCGAGCACAGTGGCATCTGTCAATTGCCATGCTTGTGCGGCGGCGTGCCCCCCTTCAGGCTTCAAGGTAAATTCATCTGCCTGGACGTCGTGCACAGATCGGACCAGAAAAAAATTAATCCAAATCACAGTATTACACTAGAAGATCCGGAAGAGGGATACATGGAGTGAACAACGAATCACCAGCGATTTGGTCGAAAATAGTTGGGGAAACGATGTGCCACTAATATCCCTCCAGGTCCGTGTGACCCCCGACTCATGACGCGATCCGCCAGCGATCTCTCCGAAGATAATTCCGACCCTATATCGCGCCGTCAGCACAACCTGATATGCTTGAGCTTGAACGCTGAATCCTGCCAGCATGCTTACCATCAATTCAGATGGTACCGAGACCCCACGCGATATACACCCCAGTGGAGATAGTGCAACCTTCACACGGCTGACAACTATCGATCGGTGAAGAGATCAGGAAGGTCCTTCATCTCCAAGAGGTTCACCCCAGCCTCTTCAAGCTCAGCTTCGATATCAGCCTCGACCACATGAGCTTCGGTGATGCTACCACCGTTCCAAATCTCATTGCG
>JBBPRX010001042.1:0-10086 GCA_038093195.1 Boletus fagicola | reverse complement strand
TGAGAGGTGAGTCTGTGCGCATAGGCCAGCGGTACTCACGACTGACTTTTACCGTTTTCTTAACAGCATCATAATATTTTATAGCCCTCGGGCCTTCCTCATACCCAATAAAAGTATGCTGTTTCACTCGCTCATCCAATTTGGAAGGGTTCAATTCCTGATTGAGAATCTAAACAGGACATCTGAATTCTTGGACAAATGATATATCGGGATGCTTTCCCGACCATCTTTCATATGGTGTCTTATTGGGTATGGCACACATATAGGCACGGTTTCGTATATATGTAGCATGGCTCATAGCCTCAGGCCACAATTCATTTGGTATGTTGCATGCAAATATCATCGAGCGAGCTAACTTGATGACAGTTTTATTCCAGCGCTCAGCAATACCATTCTGCTCAGGTGTATATGGTGCAGTCATTTGGATCTCAATTCCACGATCCAAACACCAGGTACGCAAGTCTTTATTAATATACTCACATCCATTATCAGCACGTATTGCCTTTGGCACAAATGAGTTCTGGCGTTCAATTAACGCCAGGTACTGTTTCACCTTGGTAGGTGTTTTGTCTTTGGCTTTCATGAAGCTAATTGTACAGTATCTGGTTGTATCATTGACAAACGATACATAGTATCGGTATCCGTGCAGGGATGATACCCTTGCAGGTCCCCAGACATCTGTATGGGTGAGTTCACCCGGTTTCCGTTCGTGCAAGATGCATGTATTTGGTACTGACTTCCTCTCTGTCTTTGCTTTGATACAGGCTTCACATTCGAAGTCCTGTGGACTATCACGCAACAAGAAGCCATCAACGAGGTTCTTCCCATGTAAGCTGCGCAATCCACTGATAGCATTGATGATGCCATTCTTCCCATGTCCAGGCCTGTTTGAGCATTATCACAATGTTGGCCTCATTTTGGGACATGGTTTGTCAATTGAGGTAATATAGTCCATCTTTTAGGGTCGCTATAGCAAGGAGCTTATCTTTTGAATCATGCAAGGACATTTGGCCGCCATTACAAATGATGTGACCGCCCGCGCTGTCTATCCGCCCAACGGAGATCAAATTTTGCCTTGCCTCGGGCACATAGAGTACCCAAGTTAGGTGTAGCATATATTGTTCATTGTTTATGCACATTCGCAATAGGAGAGTTCCTTGTCCACGTGCGACGACGGGCTTATTGCCAAGTCCTTTCACGACTCTATGAGGTGTGGACTGATATGTCTCAAAGGACTCAAGGTTGGCACAGATGTGCGTTGTTACCCCAGAATCAATGATCCACAAGTAAGAGGAGAAGTCAGCCTGAGTGGCCTTTGACATTTCGCCCTCGTCAGATATATTTACACATGCGGTGAAGCTCTTTTCAAGTTCCCCATCGCTACTCAACTCCTGCTCTGCAACATTAGCACATGCCTTCCCTTTTCCTTTGCTAGAACTCAGCGTGGGGTTCTTCTTTCCCTTCTCACCTCGTTCCTTGTTAATACGACCCTTTCCTTGATTAGCAGGATTCTTCCAACATTTCTCCGCCACATGTCCAACTTTACCACAAATATTGCACCTTGGTGCGTTTTTGCTGAACCAACGACAATCCTTTGTGACATGGTTGCGGCGCTCGCAAATGCTGCATGCTGGCTTTCCCTTTTTGGTGTATGATGATGACGCAGTGTAGGCGGTAGCATCTGACTGGGTTTGCCTTTTAAGGCGCTGGTACTCTTTGGAGAGAGTTGACTTTAGCTGCGTGACAGTCATAGATTTAGTAGTCGTTTGCGCAAGGAGGGATGAGATGAAAGGGTTCCATGAGCGAGGGAGAGTCTCGATCATGATGGTTTTGAAGTCAATGTCTGAGACATGTTTTCCCTGCGACGTGATTAGGTTGCGTGTGTGGGTCAGCTTGTTGAGGTGATTATCGAAACTATGGTATTCTTATTCTGAATTTCCATATTACATAACCATAGTTATCTAATTATTCCACTATTCATATTCTTTGGGTTCTAGACTTACTTTACTTTATACGAGTCTAGATCATGATGTCATACCCTTGACCCTTATGGTCTAGACACTACGTCATACCCTTTATCCAGGGTATAGGGTATTACTATAAATAGTACATCGTACAATAGTTTATCGTCCAATAGCCCTTCAGGGTACAAGGGCATTATCTAGTTAGTGTTAGACACAGCTTGGTCTGTGCACCTTTCTGTATCGTATATAAAGGGTCATTCCTGCACCCCAATACGATAGGCTCTTCACCAGATCCCTCATAGTTCTTCAGTGCTCTCTTGAGGCCACCATCCTCACTCACTCCTTGGATCTACTCAGAACACCTTACTTGCTCAAGTCAAGCATCTCTTGCTCGTTCCACCACTCTCGACTATCACACGGTGTAAGCATCTCCCACATTGTTCCTTCCTTGCTGTCACCTCTGCCTGGAGTACTTTTGTACTTTGATAGTGATCAGTGATGTCAGTGTCATCTGTCGCCTGCTTTTGCCACAGCATTCCAACAGAAAATTGACCGAGCTGTACATGAGTGGGTTCGTGGATGGTGCGAAGTGTCATCCATATTTCCGCTGCCGTATTGCAGTTAATGACATGATTGACCTCATCATTGGTAAGTCCGACAAGAATCTGTTCGGTGGCAGCAAGATCAAGATCTATCCACTCTGCAATGGCAGGATCTGTAGAAGGACCATGGGGGCGAAGGGTGGTACCATTCGCAATGTTGAAGGTCTTTTTATGTTTGAGAATGGATGTAATACGAGTTTGCCAGGCAAGCCAATTGTCGTGATCTGCGCTTAACTTGTCATTTTTAGCGAAGGGAGTGATGGCGATAGGAACACGGAAAGGATGGGAAGTGGCAGGACCAGCGATGGACGATTGTAGAATGGTGATAGCGGTAGTCGCATGAGACGCTGTTGATGGAGCGGCAGTAGTGGTCCCGGATTGGGTAGATGGCTGTGCTGGTGGCTGCGGCATAGACTGCGGTGCGCCAGATGTCGTGGGAGGTGAATTCATGACTAATGGAAGTGATGAGGGTTCTAGGTCAGAGTGTCAGGGCTCATAACCTGTTGTCGGATAACGATTGCGCAAGGTGACTTAGAACCAGCGATGAAGCCCTTTGTGGGGGCTGGGGACGAGAGTTCGATTATTAATCCCCTTGTACTACCTCGACCTTTATACTACAAATATATGTCTCAGATGTCTAAGCCTTTGCTCTTGTCCATGCCGGCTAGGCTGAGCTTGGATTGCCTGTGTTTGTACTAATGGACTGTCGCTGTACTCCAACATAGAGTATGCAACGTCTACTTTCACCGTCGCCTCGCGGGTTGAAGCCAAGTGGAGCCTTCGACATACGGAAAGCATTTCTGGAGAAAAATGCTCAAGAGCTTCTTCTTTGACGCCGGTGGCTCTCGCCAGCTCTGGGTAGAGTTTGGGGGAGGTTTTATGGTTGGCATTGTTGTCATGGAGGTATAGATTCCATTTGCGATCGTAGAAATGGATGACTTGAGGTGCGAGGAGTTCTTGCAGTGTCCACGCACGAAACATCCATCGATTATGTTCAAGGCTAGAGGATTCGGGTGGCTTTGACTTGGAGGGATGGGCAAGGAGGACAAGCGTGAGTGCTGGATTGTTGTACCACTTGTACATGAAGCGGATGGACTTCTCATAAACATCCCTATCCTTCTTGTCGATACAGCAGGTACAGTATCGCTCCATGACCATTTATAAGCCGTATAGTCGTCCCGAACCACTGCGCAGAATTTAGGTAACTTCTTGTTCAGGATATCATAGACTGAGGTTCCGGAAACATCCCCGAAAGATGGTTCATTCTCTTCCCATGTGTGAGAGAACATAACATAGAGGAAATAGCATTCAACGACCCCCTTGATGTGATTCATGTTTGGTGCCGTGGACATTGATGAGACTAGTTCATGAAACGTCAGGTCCTCTTTGAATCTACATCTTTGCTCTGCTCGGTCGCAAAGATGGCCCCCCTCGACATGAATGAGTACGAATGGAGATACGTCAAAAATAGCTTCAATTATTTTGTCGATCTCTGTGAGCATCTCGAAGTAGTTCTTGTGCAGTCCTTCAGAACATCATCAATCACTGACCTTCAAACCAGATAGGAGATACTTACGGCAAATCTTGGGATCATCGGGATTCTTGATTGTCGAAAACATGTCGTCCAATGCAATGGATGCCTCCTTATAATTATCCATGCCATGCAATGCCACATATCTCCTCTGGTATCCCCAAGGGTACAATGGGCCCCTTTCTATGGCCTGAAAGTATTCATTGTTGCTCATCTGATCACAAAACACAACATAGAATATCCATACCCATTCTGCATCCCTCAAGGCATCTTCCCACAATTTCTGTTCCGCCTCTGCCTCGCTTCGCTTCGCGAGGAGGAAAGCGATGCAATGGGGACAGTGGAGTAGTGAGGCCAAGAAGGGTGCAATTGCATTATCATTCATGCGATCCACTGTTGTATTACATATTTTCTATTTCGAGCAGCGAATGACCATTGTGCACAATGTCATAGATGACTTAAATGTGTGATATGGAAAAGAGTTACACCTAAACTCACCCACAAGACAATCTGTGAGGACTGCCTCAGTGTACCATGCAATGGCATCGGCACACCTACTCTGGCACATTGCCTCATCCCCAAACCCTTCTAAAATTAATGCAGACAGTCAATTTGGGGGCAACAGTTTGGGATGCAACTGCTCACCACTGAACGAGCTAAGTTTTGCCTTTATGCATTCTAAGTCTTCACTGTGGTCAGTCCCCTGTGCGGTGAAGTAGTTGATCCTCCCAGGCATGCGACAGGATTTAGACAAGGCGCAACACCTCAGTTCGTGAATACTGTATATCAGATCATGGAGGTCCCAATCAAATATCTTCTAACATGTGTCAATGCATGTGGCAAACCCAACTTTAAGGGACTTACCATCAAGATGGTATTTACTTCGGGAACATGGAGAAGCAATCCTAGATTAGGTATTGCTTCCAATACTTCCAATACTTTCTCGTTCTCTTTTCCCTTCATGTAGCGATCTGCGAGGAGAAAACACTTCCACGCCTGCATGTTTTGGTGATCAATGGTAACGACTCCCACGGGTGATATTGACACATTTACCATGACCAATCGATCCAAGTTAGTATCCTGCAAATCACTGGAGAAGTCAATTTCGCAATGTGCTTCATCTGGATGTTTGATGTTGAGAAAGGTGAGGGACTAGGGAGATAGAGTTTGGTAGTTGAGTTAGATCTCTGGATCGTGCATCTTACCTTGACACAATCGATGAAATGTTTAGTGTTGCTATTACAGTCGCGAGATGTGTATCCAAATGCATGCATCACCCCCTCGTCATCTCCCTGCCCATGCAGTGCAATGCCCTTCGTGACGTAAGCTATCAACGATACTTGGTTGTCGTTTGACTGTACACACACTTGACTTAGTGATGATACCAAGGAAGGAGACCAAGTTACCATGATCACATCAACATCCTCCAACGCCCCAACCCAGTTTTTCTGTCGGACCCGAAGAAGTGCACGGTTAACGTGTGCATACTGAATGAATTGAAAATCTTGAGAGAGATTGCGTCCGAATTCCCTTGATAATTTTTCCTCGCTCTCCACCAGTCTCCCGCCTTTCCATGCTTCATATGCCGCATTATCGACATATGTAAACTGTACTCAAAGTATGATGAGTGAAACCATGGCGCAACATTAGGGAACTGGACTTATGGGCTCCGACGGGCTTGGGGACAGGGAGAAGTGCTAAGGAAAAAGGTGAAAATGATGAGGTCATGAAGATTGTGTATACTTATGTGGAATAGGTAAGACCTATCAATAAGAGCCGGGAGGTTCCATATAGTGATATGGTTGTTGTTTCCACACTGGTGAGAAGAGTGTCATTGGGTGAAATGGCTGCAATTGGCACCCCCCTACAAGAGCGGAGGCATTTCCTCAGAGGGATGTTCCATGTATCTCATATGTCAATAGCCTTAGCACGTCCTGTTGAAACAGAGACAATGAAATGGCCACTGTGGGATACACAAAGAGAGGTTATGCAATCTCCAGAAGGTGCCTTCCATTCAGCATGAGGGTGGGGGGATCAAGTTAAGAAGACGTCGAAACACTTGACCGAACCGTTGGGTCCACCAGCGAAGAGGCAGTGACCATCAGTGGACCAAGCAAGTGAGTATGTTGCCTGAGTGTCAGGTATGGATTCTAGTTGTGCCCCGCTGCGACTGTGCCAAATGCGGATTGAGGAATTATTCTGACCAACAACAAGGTAACCTGAGGTGATGCGACCGCCAGCTGGTGAGAACTTGACCGACCGGACCGGCAATGGGGGGTCATGTCTCAGTGGGCCTACAAGATGTTCTCTTTTCTCCATGCACCAGATGACCACTGTCCCATTTTCCGACCCGCTCGCGACGCGCGACGAGTTGGGAGATATATCCAGTGCAGTGATCTTCCCCCCATGATGCTCCTCCGCTGCGAACTCTCCCATCCTCCAACTCGGTTGAGTTGCTGTGTCCCAAATCATCACCTTTCCATTATCACCCCCACTGACAATCCACTTTCCGTCCTTGGAAGCAGCCATAGCGCTCACGCCACCTGGGTGTTCCATTGGTGTCTCGACCTCTTTGAGCCTGTCTTCCTTTATACTTCAGAGTCGAATCTTGTTGTCGCCCTCGCAAGAGCTCACTATGTGTCTCCCACCCGCAAGAAACACCAACGACGATAAAGCTGGACCACCGCGGCCATCGGTTCGGCACAGAACATCCGAATCATCTTCAAATTTCTGCCATTCAGCGGCCACAGCAACGGGTCCATGAATGCCACCATCATGCTTACTCTGAGGCCATTCCCCCCGTGTTTATCCTGCACTGTCTCACCCTGGATGGGGCTATCCTTGGGTGTTCCTGGGTTGTGGTCATTGGCAATATTCTTGCGTGTTTCTGGGTCATGGTCAGCTTTGAATAAGATGCGTCGTCTGGAATATGTTCATCACAAAAACTGCAAAAAAAGGATAGGTCAATATATGTAGTTGTATGTGTTGTCTGAGTTTTTTTCACCGTCGCATGTGGTGGGGGTCATACATATAATCCAATGTCTGTGAATTAAAAATTACGTTGGACTCAGCCAGTCCAATAGAGCGGCCAAGCACCTCACAATCCGATAATGCCATATAGTCCCTTCCACCAGTCCACTAGTCTGCCAGCCTGCCAGTCCAACTGGACAGCAGCAATAATCTCATATATTTCATCTATGAGAATATGAAATGGTATATTGCCAATGGTAGCTACAGACAATATCCCACTATGTATTCAAATATATAAGACTATAAGGATTGCAGCGTCACAGTGACACCACTAATCCCATCCGCCACTTTGACCCTCCAATATGATGCAAACAACTGATGAGAATATGTCCAGGTGAATGAGCAAAAGGTGATACAATACGGGTAACATGTAAACAGGTGGAGTGTTGTGATTGAAGCGATGGAAAACAGGTGATGAGCAATGAGAGAGGACACCGAATGCAAGGTTGGTTGAAATGTGTCTGAGAACTTGAGCCTTGATCAGGATGATGCATGAAACTGGAGATGAGAAAACTTGCAGAACTAAAATGAATGGGAAGCACTCTCGAAAAGTCAGTAATGCCTCAGGGACGTCAGGCTCACGTACATCTACTTGCGGTGCTTGCGACCACCAACTGCCACCGTGTCCTCCACTTCCCCATTGGGAGGAGTATAGTGCTTACCCCTTGCTTTTGTGTATTGAACAATAGCGCTCTATAGCAGCTGTTTGATAAAGTAGTTTACATACAATACATACAACACATACAACCTTAGGGCAAGTACATAGTTACAACTCCACTTGAAACTGTACATATATAATGCATGGTTTATCACCCTGAATAACAAGTGATTCCATTACTTTCTCCCATGTGAGTTAGTGTTGCTCTCCTCTAGCGCTCCTTCTAAGGATGCTGCTTTCATATGCTTCAACAGGTTATGAGCCCCGATGAGCAGCTATTGCAGCACCCACTACAGGCAGCAGTGATGAGCACTCTAGCTCACCTGCACAGAGTGTCATGGCAACACGCAATCACCTTGCTGCATACCGTGAGAACTCTAGAAGAATTTTTTCCTTGTCGCTCTCTACCCTTTCTTATTGAAGCTGACGAATTATTTCTCCTAGATTCCTCACTACCATGACTTCCACTCTATTCAATGCAGTTCCCGTCCTCGATGGAACCAATTATGTCGATTGGGCCCCCCTGATGGAGGCCTACTCAATGTCAACCGGTGACTTCTGGATCTACAGAGAAACCAGACCAACTCTGGTCCCTGGTGATAAAGATTCAAAAGAAGAAGTTGACGCATGGGATGTGACTAACGCCAAGGTACTTGGCTCTATCAGGCTCAGGGTCTCGGCCCCTATTTGGGCCAAGATCGGATCTTTGACTACAGCCACTGAGACCTGGAAGGCGATCAAAGATATCTATGATAAAACCGGAATTGCAAATGCTTACTCCGATTTTAAGAAGATCCTTGATACCCACATTCCATCCGATCAACACCCAGGCAAAGCGCTCAATCACCTCATCATGCTCTTCTCACGTCTTAAAGAAGCTGACTTTGATATCACCACTAAAGTCCAAATCATGATCCTACTGGCCAAGTTACCTCCCTCGATGGAAGTTGTTGCTCAACAACTCGCCACGTCAGACAAAATTGACTCGACGACGCTCAACGACCTTTGAAAGACAATTGTCTTATCGTGGGAACAACGTGCCACACGATGCTCAGGACCTTTTTCCTCCTCCACACCACATCATTCGGCTCGAAAACTCTCCACTATCAAACGGAAACCCGCTCCTCCCTCTTTCAATTCGCAGCAGCAGCACGCGCCCCAAAAAGGCAGCAGCAGCAGCGCGAACAAAAGAAAGGACGCCCCGCATGATAAAAAACGACCCTGTGGGAATTGCGGCGGCAAGGGCAAAGGGCCTGCTCATAGCACCCAAGTCCATTTCACCTCCCTCGCCTCACTTGACAACGACCTCGCCAATATCCCCTTCGCCCTCCCCTCCTCTACCAATGACCCTTGCGCTCTTGCACACATACCCGGTGCCACACAATATGGCCCACCGGCCAGTTCTAGCACCCAGCGCTCTCTATCGTTGGCCCATTGGATTGGTGTTACACCCTCTATTGAAGCCGCTTGTATTCTCGACATGGTCGCAGGGGGACTTCCCCTCCTCAACCGTCTTTACTCCCCACCTTGTCATTCTCTCACCGACCGTATCGCATGTACCACATTCACTCCTGCGCCCTCCTCGTCCTCTCACCTCACTTTTTCGCCATGACACCTCACTACTCATGTCGTCGCCCCTCTCCCTGCTCGTTCTGTCTCCCTGTCTCACCGCATCGCCCCCAGCCTCACCGCTTGTGGTACCCCCACAACACTTATATCCACATCGCCACCTCTCCAACCTGCTGTCTTGCCCATGTCCCTCTGCGGCCCTCTCGGCCAAGCAGATGAGACAGGCAAGTTATTCAATGAGAATGCCTATGTCGATCTCCCTGGCCACATCTCCTATGAGCAGGACGTGCTCGATGGCACTGTCACCCTCCCGTCTTGTATCAACCCCAATGGCTCACTCTCGACACCGCGCGACTGCAAACATGCATGTCAACATACCCCATGCCATTCCTGGGATGAATACGATGAAACTGAGACCGTTGACATTTATGGCTCGGACATCGACAGGGAAATCGCTAATGCAGCTGGCATCCTCAACAACTACTTCCTCGACAATGAGTGTGGTTATGAGGAAGATGAAGACAACATTATCATGTCAGTACCTTCTCTTCCCCCCTCTACATCTGTGCTAAATGAGTTACCTCCCACAGAGAATAATAATTTCTCGCTCGTAGCACCACATGTATCAGTACTATTACTAGATACAAATATATGTGTGCATTCTACCCTGTTTTCTCAGTGTGCTAGATGTAAGGGGAAGTCAAAATCGACTGACGAAGTCGTTTGGACAAT
>JBBPRX010001041.1:0-10087 GCA_038093195.1 Boletus fagicola | reverse complement strand
TAACACATTCAACATGATCATCGCTTGGAGGGAATCAGGAAGAACAAGTCCTGTAGAGGTGGTGTTTTGAAGCACTGTGGCAAGATCAGAGATCTGCGAGGAAATGTCTCGGTTCTCCTTGAACCGGTAACGAATGGCTTCCTGAAATGACCAAAACTGGCCAGCAACTCCTTGAGGGGAGAAAAGAGTAGCGAGTTTGTCCCAGAAATCCTTTGCAAGAGAAGGATGGGTAACTGCTACACCTCCAACATTGATAGCATTGTAAACATGCTTTTGGTGAACCTTCATGTTGGTTTGGACGTAAACAGAGATCAAACCTTGAGCTTGTCAATCATTCTGTTCCCATTTTGATTGAGCATCAGCATTAGGTTGTGCTGCTCGAGTTGAAGTTCCAGATATAATGTCCCACCAGATAGCAACAGTGAGGACATCTCACATAGAGATGGACCATTCAAAATAGTTTGAAGGACCAGAGAGACACTGGAGTTTGGAAGTGATGGAAGAATCGATCTTGAAGGATCCAGACATGATGTAGATCTAGATAAAAATCTAGAAGGACAGCCAAAAGAGGAAATCATCGTCAGAACCTTTAGAGACTCGAAAAGGAGTTAAAGGAGATGAGAGGGACTTGACCATATCATTATCTGATAAAACCATAGATTCAGATCCTAGATCCTGTGTAGAGATATCCATAGGTTCCTGAAGAATAGCTGCATTGTCCAGAGTAGGAGTAATGTATTTTGATGAGCCATCGGGAATGAATCTAGAGTAGCAAAATTCTTCTAGACCCTCTCATTTCCTGAACCAGTCAGGTAACAGTATAGAAGCATGAGCTTCAAAGTCTAGGAAATGAATTGAAGCAAAAAAAGTGATAATTTGCTACCATCTTTTCATCATCAACATTGAAAAAAATATCTGGACATTTAGAAAGATCTGGATATATGTTGGCCTTGTTATGAGTAACATAAGGATGAACAATATAATTGGAAGAAAACTCTATTCCAAGCCATGGTAAAGTGGCAAATCGAATCAAAAAAGGCAAAGACATAAAAGAATCAAACCTGATGGACTCTGCATAATGACCTCCTAACCATACCGGGAGTGGATAAGATGTGATTGGCTTCTTCTGTAAGTTCCAATACTCATTGATCATCCATGCCTCATAAGTGGGCCAGCCGTCTCGCTTGGCATCATAGATTGTTTGCTCTTCTTCGCTCAAGTTCATGTTCCCTCTCATCAGCATAATCGCTAAAACAAGTAATAGCAATATGAATCCAGTTTGGATCGTTGTTGGTTATCTGAGCTTGCTCAAGATATGCCCTTAAGAGGTGTTGGGAATGAAGATGAGGAAAGAGTGTCTGTAAGTGAGAAATAACCATTAGATGATCATTCCAGAAGTTTTGGCGATGAAGCATAAATAAAGCTTGCCAAGCTTGATCCGCTAGCCTGTTTCATGCTTGTTGGGTAGGAAGGTCCCATAAATTCCCGTCATAGGGACTATCATCTTGCATCAAAGCCCAGTTCCCATCTTCATCCAGTATCATTGTGCCTGCCTCCAGATCAGGAAGGTAGAAGTCGATGGGAGTGTTCTCATGAAGCAATAAAGCTTCACTGGAAAAGGCAAGGTAATCTGGAGTTAAAAGGGCTTGAAGATGAAGGTGAAAGAGATGATCAAAGTGATCATGGTCCCTGTTAAGAATCTCCCAACCAAGGTTATGGACTGGGGTATATGGTGTGTCAAAATACGACTGTACGGGAAAGGCTAAGCCTGCTCCTTCATAAAAAAAAGAGTCGACAGTGTGAGACCAGGGATGAAACCCATGAACTTAGGTATTAATGTTGACATGATGGGCCATCCTAGAGGTTTCCAGGAGGTCCGCTTCCAGGTTCTGGGGAAGTCCCAGGGGTTGAATTTGGAAGAACCTGGGCATTAGGTGGAACACTGTGTCTCGTCCTAGGTCGTCTTCTCCTCTGATTGACTCGATGTAGAGGATTCTGTTGCTCAACAAGGGTTGTTCCGGATAAAGAATCAACTTGTTGTGGCACATGGATGGTAGGAAGAATGACATGGCTAGAACCGAATGGTTGCATGCCAGATCAGGAAGGTGTTGCTGTAATGGTAGGTGCAGCTGGGGTGGATTGTTCTGGGGCTGAGGAGAGTTGGATAATGTCCTGATCATCGACATAGGTGTATGGTAACGGTGGGTCGGTGATCACTGAAGCAGTAGGAGGAATGGATGGAGGAGTTGGAGTCATGTTGGTACAAGCTCGATGATGAGGATTGGTGTAAGGATAAGGTGGAACAGGATCTTGGATAGGAGGAGTATCTGATCTAAAAAGATGTCTGGCTTGTTCCGGATGGAATAGCCAAAGGTGATTACTCTTGACTTGAGAATAACCAAGAATGTCTCGGTTCTCACCTATGTAGAGTACAGTGACTCAGGTGGTGGTTCGATGTACAAGAATGTACAGAACATCAAGGTAAAGGTGCCTGTGGACGAACCTCTTCAGGGCAATGTTGTGGTTGCACAAACAAAGTCAGATTGGGCTGCAATTGCAAGTCCCACCGAAAGACCCGATTAAAAAAGGAAGTTCTCCATATCAGTACAACCACTCGAGTATCAGATATGAACCACAAAAAGATAATCCAAGAGTCGGCACTGAGCACAATAGCTGCAAACACAGCAAGGCTTTTAATTTGCTCAAAGAGAGCAATGATAAGCACAACTAAGAGGAAAATCCAAAGAACAATCAAAGTGCTCGCACTCTCCATGGCCAGGCTGGGGAAGGGCATCATGTAGATGGACCTATGAGCCTAGGCAGGGCTCATAACCTATCAAAGTACAAAGGTACTCCAGGCAGAGGTGACAGCAAGGAAGAAACAATCTAGGAGATGCTTACACTGTATGGTAGTCAAGAGTGGTGGAACCGAGTGAGAGATGCTTGACAGAGCAAGTAAGGTGTTCTAGTGATCTGAGGAGGGTAACCACAAACTGAGGATGGTGGCCTCAAGAGAGCACTGATAGAACTGTGAAGGATCTGGTAAAAAGCCTATCATATTGGGGTGCAGGAATGACCCTTTAAATACATATGATACAGAAAGGTGCACAGACCAAGCTGTGTCTAACACTAACTAGGTAATGCCCTTGTACCCTGCAGGGCTATTGGATGATAAACTATCACACGATGTACTATGTATAGTAATACCCTATACCCTGGATAAAGGGTATGACGTAGTGTCTGGACCATAAGGGTCAAGGGTATGACATCATGATCTAGACTCATATGAAGTAAAGTAAGTCTAGAACCCAAAGAATATGAATAGTGGAATAGTAAGATAACTATGATTATGGAATATGGAAATTCAGAATAAGAATACCATAGTTTTGATAACTCCACATCATATTTGGCAGCTCAGGTGATTAGGGTGTGAATGGAGTCAAGGTTTGCTACCGGAGCAAATACTTCCTGGTAGTCAGCTCCTTCCTTATGTGAAGCCGCATGCAACTATTTGGACTTTGTACCATTCCATGTTTCCTTTTTCATCTTGTTTGATTTGGAATACTGGTTTTGTTATGATATACAACATTTTCAAACTTTTAATACACTTACCTTATACATTATTTTACCGTTCATTTCCTCAATGCATGCATGTGACCATGGGAACACACACATGACTAGATCTCAGATCCATGACATCATAAACACATGACTTTACAGTAATTTCCACTCTTCTCTCACTTGTTACTTCTTTATTTCTCATCATTATTATTCTCCTCCCATGTTAGTCATCTTTATTACCAACTTCTCTCACAAGAAGCATGGTCCGTGCGCAGTCATGTACAGTATATAAGCTAGACACTTGACGACTGGAATCTCCAGTCTAATCCACTTGTTCTTTACAAATTAAGGTGCGACTCTTCCCCTCTACTCTTATTAGTGGTCCTCCTCTACTTTTATCATCAGATTGGTGCATCTGGAATAAGCGTCCGGCCAGTGTTGCTTGTCGAACCTTGTTTGCAACAGGTTTGGAGGTGATCGGAGTTACTCTGTCCACAATGAGCATCATTTCATAGACATGATTTGAGTTGAGGCTTTGGAGTTCCTCTTCTATGGTGGATTTCCACAGTTCCTTGTCTGCTCCAGAGTAGGCTTCCTTCAGGTTTTTCAGAAGTGATTCTTTGGAGGAGGAATTTGCAGATCCAGCAAATACAAAGTCTTCAATGGAGGCTGAGAACGCTCCTGGGAGTTCTGGTTCTGGAGATCTTGGAGGCTCTGGAGTGTGCTCCAGGGCTTGTGCTTCCTCTTTGCAGTTTGCTTGTCTGGTAGCCTCTTCCTCCAGGACACGTTCATACTCTCTGTTTTTGTTAGCTACTTGTCGTTGTCTATTGCTCCGTCGTGCCAGTGGAGCTGGAACAGGAGCTGGAGCTGGAGCTGGAACAGGAGCTGGAGCTGGGGCTGGAACAGGAGCTGGAGCTGGAGCTGGAGCAGGGGCTGGAGTGGGAGCTTCATCTAACTGGAGTTGGACTAGTTGCTCTGCCAGTTCCTCGATGCCAGGGCTGGCAGGATATTCTGGAATATGTTCCGGAGGTGGTGGAATGTCTCCCACTGGTCCGAAGTTGTGTGGAGGTGGATCATCATTGTCATCGTGGATGTGGTCTGGTAAGCGGAGGTGCTCCAGAATTAGGCCCTCCCACTGTCCCTTGACAGTGGGGGGATTCCATGGAGCAGAGTCCGCTTCAGAGATTGTTCCAGATTCATCAAAGGTGACATGACAACTAGAGATGATGATCTGCTGTTCAATGTCAAGGAGTTTGTAAGCTTGTTGTCCATGGGTGTATCCTAGCATGATACATTTCTTTCTGTGTGGTCAGAACTTCCCCCCCCACTGCTCCTTTGGCATGTAGGAGTAAGCCGGACACCTGAAGGGGCGGAAGAAAGTCGGGTTGACCTGACGGTTAAAGAAAACTTGGTAGGGAACTTTTCCACCAAGTCTGGAGGTCGGACTTCGTGTGGAGATGTAGGTGCTGGTGGACATGGCGTCCGCCCAGAATAATTTTGGGAGTTTGGATTCCTCCAGCATGGTGTTGGCTAGTGTAGCTAGTGTCTGGTTCATGTGTTCTGCTAAACTGTTTTGCTCCGGAGTGTATGGAGCGGAGGTTTCAAGGAGTGTGCCATTGGTTCAGAGTTGCTCCTGAAAAGTCTTGTTGGTGTACTCCATTCCTCCATCATTCCGGATGAACTTTGTGTAGAGTTCTGAGAAGTCCTCCTGGCCTACTTCTGTCCAGAGTAGGGTTTGAACATCGGCCTTCCATTGGTTGTAGATCCGTAGAGCTTCATTTTTGTGTTTCATGAAATAGCCCCAAGGGAAACAACTGAAATCATCAACAATGACCAGCCAGAACCTATAGCCTTCCTGTGATCTTGGAGTTATTGGTCCTCCTACATCCGTGTGTACTATGTCCATAAGACGGATACTCTGAGGTTCATTCCGAGTTCCAAAAGGTAGGTGTTTCATTTTTCCGAGTGTGCATGCCTGTCATATCCTGTATAATCCAATAAGTATAACTCTGATCCTCCAAACTCATTCCGTTCCCATACATACGAACTCCGGTGCATTCTCGCTTGAGATGCAACTCCTGACCTCCGGACTTGTACCTTAGTTTCTCTCCATTCTCTTTCTCTCGTAAAATACTATTGTTCTCTTTCTTATAGTTTAGTTCCACTCTCAGTACCTCTCTGATCCTGTGCTCACTTAGGAGCACAGCTCCGGCAACCTCAGCATTCCAGAGATACTTACAAATCTTTATGACCTCTGTTACTGATCTCTATCCTCCGTTGTATATAAACCTCCAGTACTCCTCTGTATTTCCTTAGTTTGAATATCAATCAAGATAAACTCCTTCCTCTGTCTGAGCCTTGACAGCTCCACTCTGATCCGATGCTTGAAGTTCTTTAACTCTGACCTCCTCCGAAATCTGGGACACCTAGACATTAACAAGGGCGCACCACATATGGTGAAGCCAAAGTCCCATCCAACCCAAAGTAACTCTGCTCCTTTGGAGTTCCCTCCAGAGTTTACCTGGTCTTAACAATGCCTCACAGAATGCAGGCATGCCAGTGAGGGTGTCAATACCTTGGAGTTGATCAGACTTGACCATGTGTTGTATTTGGTCAATGGACATGTGTCCCATTTGCCTGTGGAGGAGGTTGATGTCAATGAATGTGTGGGCTGCCTCCTTTTGGTTCTTTGGAGTAACCTTTGCATGGTACAGGCCATTTATGTGGTTGGCAACTAGGATGGTGTTGCGATCCTTCTGGATGTAGCAAGTGTTCAACTTTGCTGGAAAGGTGGTGGAGAGGCCAGGGAGGCAAGTTGATTTACGGAGATGAGCAAAATCCAGAACTCCAGAATTAGGAGAACATTTGAAAGTATTATTTCGAAGGTGTTTTGGGATACCTGTGAGAGGAGTGGTACTGTTCCAATTCCAATGGCATGTACTACAGAGTTATCTCCAAAGGTGACTGGACATGGAGGGTGGAGTGGTTGATATGTCCGGAACCAGGAGCAGTGTGGGACCATGTGTGATGTTGCTCCAGAATCAATGATCAGTGTGTTTCTTCCACTGCATTCTTGCTCAAACAACGAGTAGGTGTGAATGTGCTGGATTAAAGACTGAGATACATTATCTAGAGCTACATTCACTGAGTCCAGAGGGTCCGGAGTTCCCTCTGCTGGGTTCACTCTCTCCTTCCCTTTGTCCAACTTTCTAAATCCACCCTTTGAGTTCCTCAACTCTGTGACCCACTTCTTGTAGGAGATGCAGTCAGCAGAGTTGTGTGTTGTTGATAGGTGGTGCTCGCACCAGGTGGAGGCATTCGGAGGTCGGGTGGAGCTTTTGGAAGCTCTGGAGGCCTTCATGGCTGATTCCGAATGTCCGGACAGATACAAGCAGGCATCTTCGGCGATGATTCGGGTTTCTACTGTGTCGAAGGTGAGTTTGCTGTCCTCTGTGGTGTTGATGAGTGAGGACTTGAACAACTCCCATTCCAGAGTTTTTGGAAGGGAGTTCAGGAGGATGAATGCCATGACTTTGGAGTGGACAGCAAACTTCATGTAAGCAAGTCAGGACTCGGAGGTCCGGAGTGATGTGATATGTTCCAAAACATTGGAGTTGCCATTCCAGCTTATGTTGAAAAGTTGCTGGAAGATATGGAAAGCAGAGGAGACACTTGGAGTGTCGAGGAGTGAGATGAGCTTGTCCCAGAGTTCCTTTGTGGAGGCACAGGACTCTGTCTTGAATAGGAGGGCATCGGAGAGATGTTCCTGTATTATGCCATGTGCTTTTTCATCATGTTCCTGCCAGTCATGGACATCTGAAGCAGTTACTCCAGTGGTTCCAAGGGCAGGTTTAATGTCTGTTCCAGAGACAACTCCATAGGCTTTGCTGCTTCAGAGTTTCCGAGTGGTCTTGACTTTCCATAGTGGGAAAGTTTCAGGTCTGGTTAGGATCTCATCACTTCGGATATTATCTGATGTCATGCTAGGTGACAGGACAGGGTGAGATAACAGGAGAAGAAATTATTTTCTGACAGTGGTGTCAGATGGCCAGTAGCCAGAGTTCATTTGAAAAATGGGGAGCATGTTGAGGGATACGCAAGAGCGCTGAGGGATGCGCGAGTGGGTGAGTTGTTTGCTTATTGGATGTGAGCAGGGCTCATAACCTGTCAAAATCCGGAGGTCCAAAGGTCTGGAGTTCAGCAGAGCAAGTCCAGTGCTAATTGTACCGGAACTCAGCTGTTGCCAAAGGGGTGAAAACAACTGAGGTGTCAGAGAGAGAAGTGGAAGTCTAAATAGTATGTGGTGGATGCACACTCATACCTCAATAACTGTCAGGGGAGACAAAGAAAGGGAAAAGTGTAGTAATGGTTATAGCTGGATGACAGTCCTGTACCATAATAAGAAAACAGTGCTCCGGAGTAAGAACTCCTAAACTCCGGAGTAGGAGATCCCGGCCTATGGAGTTGGAGCTCCTGAACTCCGGGGTGAGTGGAGTATCTATGTGGATTCCTTAGAGGGTCGGAGAACCAGAATCTCTTCCGGAGTGAGTAGTATTTTGTCAACTGCCCACAATGACTAGGCAGGATCTGTTTTGCGAGCAGGGTTCAAGCTCAAATTCAGTATGTCACTCATCTATTTACCCACCCCAAGTCTCCCGCTCCTCACCAAATTCTACAGCCAAACTACCCCACTTCATAGCATACGCTAGCTATCCACCAACCCTGATGGACCCAGATGGAGTCATTGCCAATGGTGATTGTACCATACAAATGACCACTTTCATGGACATGCTGCCCCCATTGCATTTGCTGCCCTTGCCCTATGCTCTATGCAGAATGAAGTCCCACTCCCCCACAGCTTACAGCTCCATCCTGTCAATCCCAGGACTTAGCTATCCACTAACCCTGATGGAGCCTACAGCTCCATTCCACCGATCCTGGGACTTAGCTATTCACCAACCCTGACAGAGTCATTGCTGTTGGCAATCATGACAGAATCTATGAGGAGGCAGGAATTGCCCAAGACTAAGTACATTAGCTATAAGTAAATAATAAGTGAAAGAGACTCACCTCAGCCACTGCCTAAGAGGGCGGAAACGACTGAGGTGTGTGTCAGTGAGTAGAGACTATATATATTGTGGGTGAAGGTATACTCATATTATGTTGTGTATAAACGGGTCCAAAAGAAGTGTGTAATATGTGCTGTAAGTGTCAGCTAAGAAATGATGAAAAGTCTAAGTGCAATAAAAGCTCATTCTGGGTTTGGAATGAGCACAGGAAAATTCCAGAAACAGTTCCGGAGCAGTTCTGAGATGACAGTCTTGGAACCTGCAGAAGGGTGTGGAAAAAATCCGGAAGTACCTTTGGAACCAGTGGTTCCAGGATGTGGTCCCAGGATAGCACTTCCAAGCTTGGAAGTGCTGGAGCCAAAATGGTTCAGGACTTGATTATGGGTGAATACTGTCAAATCATACCACACAAATGTCCACTTTCCTGGATGTGTCTGTAGTATACAAGGTGTACCAAATTCATAGTTACAGTAATATAACAGTACATTTTCAAGCTTCAGACTCTGTGTTGAGAACATCACCAGCAATCAAAGGTTCCGCATTGCTGCTTGCCCCTGGGTAGGAATTTTCTGGTGGCCAACACTGACCCCTGGGTAGCTTCTCAGCTTGCCACTGGATATGACCAATCTTCCTGAATCAGGTTGGAATGATGAAGCTGCCCAGCTTTTTCGAGTTGGTCATTCCTATTTCAGAACTGCCGGCAGAGAGCAAACAAGCACAAATACTGGTTCAATGCCCTTCTGTTTTTCCAAGTCTTCTTTCTCACCTGATTCCCATTCCTGCCCTTGCTTCTTGTCATCCCCTGGCATTCCACTTGGCCTTTCTATTCTGTGTTCTTCAGCATCCACCATATGGTGTACATGTTATGTGCAGTGTGTGCTGTCCATTGGGGGATCCTTCACGCACTGTTGAGCATCCCCCATGACCCAGCTTCTAATGCATGTTGTGAGGCTTTTCATGTCACTGAAGCACAACTGGCAACCCGCCATTTTCACCTGTGGAACCAATTGCAACCAACCAAACTGGTGAGTCATGCAATTCACTTGGAGGTATCTGCTCACATAGACTTGGAGGCCTGTTTTTTAACTGAACATCTTGCAGTATGGAGACAAGAAGGTCATCTTGGAGAAAGCAGCCAACTTGTATGTTAAAATTTCAATATATTGGACCTTAAGCTCATCAATAGTAGATAAAGCATTATCCGACAAACAAGATGCATCAGTTCCAGTCATTGCACAGCCCATAGCCCCCAGAGGTGAGCCATGTTTGAATTCTGAATGTGGATCATTGCTAAGATCCTATTAAGATAAGCACGAACCCTCCTTTTGAATGTTACGATCACAACTTTACCCTATCTTTTTCTTTATCTTATCTAAAGTCACGTGACTTCTCTTTCAGATTTCACTTCCATATCACGTGACATTACGTAATGAGTCTAGAACTCAAACACGTGTTTA
>JBBPRX010001040.1:0-10088 GCA_038093195.1 Boletus fagicola | reverse complement strand
TTCAGGGGGGCTTTTGGTTTTGTTAATTTGGGCCCCGGTTTTTTTTGCCTCGGAAAAAAAAAAAAAAAAAAAACCAAAAAAAAAAAAAAAAAAAAAAAACAACTGTGCAACACAAACAAGATCTGCAACACAAACAAACCCACGCTCACGGCTCAGGACAATGCGCGGGCGTCGCACGCATCGTTCCCGTTCTACTGAATACATACATACATGGAGTGGAATAATACAGCTAAAAGTCAGTTTCAGCACCGATTCTGACCCTACACACCATTCAGTCCCTCCTTCCTCTTCTGTCATAGTCCCGCGCCACCCCTCTGGGAATCGCCCAGCATAAGGTTATTACCCAGGCGCATACTTGTTCAGGACGCTTATGTCTGATGCCAGCCCAATATGAGGGGTCCGTATCCGATATCGATACCATCGTAGCTTGAAACGACGCGGGAAACGAAATGAGATGTACGAAATGATCGGGAGATAATATGATATACGTGGAATACATTAACATGCACCGATAAGCCTATGAAATTTTACTTGTCACTTCTGCCAATGTATATGAGGGGGGGGCCAGCTCGGGACCTCAACTGTCCGCGCGACGACACTCAGCACATCACATCCTGATCCAAATGCGTCTAAATATAACGTGTGAACCGACAGTGGCCAAAATCCCAGCATGTTCACAGAAATGCGTCTCGTGACAGCGCGCTCTGCGATAGAACGCCGGGATACGTAAGTACAACGTCGCCGACAAGCACCGCAAGGGCCCACTAACCTTCACTTGTTCAAAGTTGGCAATAGCCCTGTCCAAGTCCCATGCATTATTCTGCAGGCAATCCACGGCGAACTGGACATTCAATCCTGTCCGTTGGCAAATCTGCATAATGATGCCGCGCTGAGGCTCCGCCTGCGCCGGGAGACAACCGCAAAGAAGAGATGCGTAGCGTAAGTCATGTGCCGCTGGAATGGGTCGAGGGACTAGACTACATACAAATGTGGATAACGTATCTTGAAGCGCTCGAGTTGCGGGCGGAACTGATGTCTGTTGTTGCTGAGGTGGTAATGGGTCTCCCGCTTGCACTTTCATGGGTCCTGGCCTCCAAGCCTCGGGACTAGAGTATGCTCGGATGCACCATTCATCAGATAATATCGTCACGTCCCAGCCATTCAACTTCGCCCTGCGAAACACAGAATGAGAGGCAACTATCAGCATGCTATCTCATATATCATGAAAAGCCCAAACGTACCGAGAACCAGGCGGCGCGGGAGCAAGTATAAACGCCCTATCAAACGATCGGATGCCTTGAGAAGGCTCTAAAGGCACGACGAGAAACGGTCAGATACACATGACATCACAATATCGCGATATTCGGCGCCGCGGGCCAGGGTCAACTCGGAAATATCCGAGATACCACCCTCCCGGGCGGCGAGGTAACCTACCTTCAGTGAATTGACCGTGCAACGAAATGAACAGCTTCAGGTCTTCGCCTTGCCCAACGGGCCAGGCATCAATGGAGAACTTCTCTGACGAACCCGAGATCTCATGTTTGGTCTTCGGAAGGGCGGACATGGCACGAATGGCAGCTTCGCTTCCAAGATGCAGACTGTGGAATGCCTTGTCCGAACTACTACCGCCTCCTAGCCGATTCAGGTTCCTTGAACCACTTTCAAGCCAGACTGACCAGTCAAGCTTCCGTTGATTCGGTAACTGGGAGTGCAATCCTTGTATCCGGGCTCTAGCAGGAATAGTAGTATTCACAGAAAATGAAAACGTCGCCGATGGATGGTAGGCATCTAAGAGCGCAGCCCGTTGATCATCGAATAATGGAAAGAACCTGCGGTAAACATGCCCAAAGTCAGAAACAATGTGAGTAAAATAGAACTGGGATTGCTCACCGTACAAGGAAGTTACTGATGATGCTGTCTTCAACCCCCGTAATGAATGATGGTTTCATTTCGTAGGGAAACGAAGTAGCAGTCGGGCGCTTCTCAGTCACTGGGGTCGATGAAGGTCCAGGTGCGTCGAATCCAATTGTTGCAATTGCTTCCTGGTCCAACATGACCAAAGAGGGGAACCGACGAGCCATGTCGCTGATGATGCGCTGAGGACAGGACCATTTATTTTTCTGACTTCCACGTAGCTTACCTTTTATACTTGTCTCCTCTTCCGTGTTTGAGTTCAAGCTCCCTCAGTGGGTTGCCAATCAGGATCAACTCCCGAAGGTGTTCCAGTTTGCCCTTTCTGCCAGAAAGGTAGTCAACATCTCGCCAGACTTTGAGATCATTGTTTTGCAGCGAGAGGTTGGCGAGCTTTGGCAGGTAGTGCGCAAGAGTCGATAGTATTTGACCAGAACCTATCTTGTTGTTGGCCAACGAGACCGTTTGAACCTGACAATGGTCAATCAACACACGAACTAAAGTCAAAAAGCGAAACTCACAGGCGGCTTGAGATTTGAAGCGAGCTTGAAAATGACAGAAGCTTCCCTCGCTGTCGATCCAGGCGCACCAGGCGGTAAAAGCCCGTGTTTCGCGAGTTCCGGGTCGTCCAACATGGACTGCCAAGCAACGAGACACCACCTTTAGTTTCCCGGCGCTCAGTATGACAACATGCCCGTGCCACTCACCTCGAGATTCAGAAACTGTGCATCTGCATTCCACCTTTTGTTCACGAAATGTCTCCATACGTCAATCGTCTTCACTCCCACTGTGAGCACCCTTCCACCACCCGTCACTGAGGTCGTCGTGACCGCATTCCTGCGATGCCGTCCCACCGTCGGGTTCCTCGTGCTCGAAGCGCCACGGATCGAGATACCCTCCATGGGCGCGCCGGTTGACTGTGTCGCGCGGCGAGCATGAATACCACCCCACGTCCATAGCAGAAGCGAGTTCAAGGGGGCGGCGGTGGAAGCGAACAGATAACAAGGGTGAGCGCGGTGTTTTCAGATAAAAAGGGGGGGAACAGAGGTTACGAGAGTACGAATGAAGGAAGAGGTGAGAGCGTATGATATGGCGATGGAATGGGAGCGAAACCATCGAGGAGAGTAGATAAGTTTATACACAACAATGTTAAAGCAGCCGGCAAATGGAATGGTGATGTGACGTTATGCAATGATATGATGAATATGCGGAGCGAAACATCGAAAGAGTAAGGTCTTGTATTTACCGTGGAAGCCTTGGATGGACCCGCCGGGTGGTCTTTGAAGGCATCAATCGGACGTGGGCGGTGAGAACGAATCTTGGAAACGCCTTTGCGCCCACCGGGTCTGTCTGCAGAGACATCCTTCATGCGTTCGTCCTTGTCAATGAGTCCAGCACTCCTGAGAGCGTTTGCGGCCAGTGTGCGGCTGCCCGTCGCGGTTTTCGGGCCCGAGAACATGGCTGCGGATGCAATGCTGGTCTGAGAGAATAGAAGTTGTGCGTGTTAGTGATGGTCGTAGTGGTATGAAGGCAAGAAGGATGTGGTCTGAACGTTCTGGTGAAGTATGAGTCTGAATGAATCAGGCAAGCGGTCACTTGGAAAAGCAGCTGTGTCAGCGTCCCTTGTTTTGGCAACGAGTGGCGCAGCGGAGACAATTGTTTGGTCCAGAGGCTCATGCCAAACAAACCCACTGGATTTCTGGCTACAAAATGCATTTCTATTTTATTTTTCCAAGTGTGACCAATGTCACGCCAAAAACACAGAATAATGTAATTCAAAAGCAGCGTTACAGTCCACCCATAACAGAAATTAAACAGTCTGGAGTCTCTATAATACCACAAACGACCTCAAAAAACAAGTTGCAAACTGCGTGGCGAGCCTAATTTTCCCTCCGTCCATTGGGCTGGTACATGTACTGATGAGTCGTGACACCATGCCCATGTGAAGCAGGCTTCGATCCAGATCCAGCTGGCGGATTTGGTCGTCGATAATATGCATTTGTACTGGCAGATCTCTCTTGCGGCAGTTGTGGAGTGGTGGTGGAGATGACGGGTGATGTTGCTGCCGCAACAGTGGGCATGGGGTACGGGAAATTGCGCGAGGCAGTGGGTTGTTGCTGAGTCTGAGCGTGGCGGATGGCGGGAGACGGTTGTGTGGAGGTGGCAGGTGTCGAAGGTGCTGGCGAAGCAGACGGCTGTACAGAATTCGGCGGAGCAGTCTGCGACGGTGGCGCAGGCGGGTGCGTGTTCTGTTGCATGGGCGCTGCGGGCTGCGGTGGAGGCGGGGCCGAGGTAAGTATAGGTGTCGGTATCGGATTCTCGGTGCTTGGCGTCGGTGCGCTAGGCGGTGGGCGGTCAGAAGATGCCTGACTTTCAGTGTCACGCCGACGTTTTGTCCCCCTCGAAGAGGACTCTTTGAGACCAAGCGAAGTCGCTTTGATGAGTATTTGATGCCTTATAAAAAGTCTTTAGCCAGAACATGGAATTGGAGGTGAAATAGTACCTTGTCCGAGAGTTACCCCATTTTTCACACAACCCATCCCACGCTATCTCTCCATTGGCATTTCGATGTTCCTCGGCCAGCTTTTTCAACTTTTCGGTTTCTTCATCCGACCAAGCACCTTGGTTTCCGGCGCTTCCTGGTATTGGGCCCGCAGATCCATTCGAGCCTGTAGAGCTGGGCCCAGCTTGTGGCGCTGGCACAGAAGGATAAAAACTACTATATCCACTATAGCCGTAATATGGAGCAGTCGGGTATGCGGGACCATTATATATTCCCGGGACAAATGGTTGTGGTGTCGGATGCTGATGTCCCATGGAGACGACAAACGATTGTGGATTTGATATTACAGAGGCCGCCGACTGCGTGGTTGGCGGGGGTTTTCCATTCACCGAAGGTGGGGGAGTTGGGTGCAATGGTGGTTGGGGAGGCTGAGGTGCTAGAGGGGTATACCCCGGGATGAATGGGTATGGTACAGGAGGAGGGTGCGCAGTTAGTCGAGCAGGTGAAGCAAGCTACATATAAACACATCATTTGAGGTGCACACCAACATATTAAAGAAACAGTTACGAGAGTATCGCATATTCGCTTGGCCTCGCCGAGCATAGTCAGGGGGTCGACTTTGACACCTGGTCCCATCTGATAACACTGGGCAATCACCAGTGACGGTGTAGCTTTCTGCACGCAAATAAAGAATCAGCACCAACCCATGCACTCAACTCACTCCCGGGTTGAACTCACGATGAGCTCTTCGGCGGCACCATAAAACTCAGCACACAAATTTAGAACACGCCATTGAAACTCATAATATTGTTGGTTGTGCGGATGCACTTCCCCCGGTGCTGGGGGAGCAGAGTATTGGTAAAATCCATGTGTGGTGGTAGGGTGTTTCGCAGCTGCGGTACTCGCGGCTGGCGCATCTCTTTCGGCACCGGATCCGCGAATACGCCTGTTTTTCGAGCCACGAGGACGACCGGGACGTCGTTTACGCTCGACATCTTCAGATGTTGGCGGGCCGGATGGTTGCGGTGGAATAGAGGGTGCTGGTTCGGCACGCTGCTTCCCTGCTCCACTCGCATTGGGTGTCTGTCGAGTAGTACGATTTGATCTGCGGGGCCGTTGAAGAGGTCGCGATGAAGAGTTGTTTACCCATATACATATAAACGTAAAATTAGGACACGTACTCGTCACCGTCATCGTCTTCCCTTTCAAGCTGCTCCTCAACGGCGCCCTCATCTTCGCCTTCCTCTTCTTCTTCTTCATACTGAGATTGGACTATTGGCGGATTGAGTGCATGTGAGAGCGGTTGATAATGCTGAGGATTGTCCATGAGGACGGAGCTGAGTGATCCCGACAGTCCAATCAAATCTGCTCAGGAGCTAGAATTTTAGGATTTCGCTGGGTGTAACCGAATTTTTCGGGGTGGGTGTTTGTGTTTTTGTTGGGGTTTACTCAGGTCACATTGCACCGTCGGAAAATAAATATTGATTCTCCGAAGTGTTTATGTAATTATTTTTGCTCCGTTCGCTCTTTCCTCACTCCAATATTCCGCTAATGTACGATTCGCGAATACACTCTTTTTACACTTTGTCTAATGGCAGAAATGATTCAAAAAGATGACTTAGATGACCAAAAATCAATTTGCTCACGATGTTGTTTAGATCGAGCTGTCCTGAAATGTGGCTTCATTCCCTAGACCGTGGCACTGCACTGATTGGCAATCTAACTTGGTGATCGCACGTCTGACTATTCCGGTGGGGGTGATCGAGCGAGCGGGCCAAACGAGGATTGGTACCATAGAGGCGGCAAATGCGACTGCATAACCGTCTACAGTACTTCCTTGACAATGAGTGTGTTTTCTGCCGACTTAACTCATTTTTTCCCTGGTTGAGCCGAACTATTAAATAATCAAATAAATATGTTTGGAGATCATGTGTGAACTTGGGGTCAAAACCGCGAGATAGAGGGCTTTAACGTACTTGTGCGGCCATGAGCACACTCGAAGGCGAGCAGCATTCCAAGCATTCCAGCGTCGAATCTCCTAGGAATGGGAATGGCTTCGATGAACCCGTCGTCACTAAGCCCGTTGAGTCTGAAAAGACAGATGTGGGATTTACAACCTCCCGTAGGGAGCTTTGGGCGTTCTACCTTTACTACGTTGTGCGTTCTCCTTGCAAGTTCATAGTCACGATTTCCGCCCAGCTGACAAAAAATCCAGGGAAATAACGGCTTATCTGGCTTCAACTTCGGTCCCTCTCAATTCCAGAACTTACTCTACCTTGCCGGTTATGATCCAGCATACCCTCCGTATTCTGCACCGTGCGGCAGCGGCACAGGTTGCGTGCTTCCATACCTTGGACGAATCAGGGACAGTGCGTATTACATTCAATGTGAACGCCAGAAGCTCACCGTTGACCGTTCCATAGTTAACTCTATCGTTCTTCTCACGAACGGTATCAGTTTCGCCGTTCAAGCTGTCTTGCTTCTCGTCATCGGAGCGTGGGCTGACTATGGTCAATGGAGGTGGCTCTATGTCCTCCATCATGAGAGTAAAAATGTCTGACACGGTCCAAGACCTAACATTACCATCATATTTACGCTAGCCGCCGTCGCAGTCTCCTTTACATGGCTTGGCGTCGAAGACCCCTCCAAATGGCAGGCGGGCGTTGTCCTCTATATTTTGGGATGTGAGTTTATTCTTACCGCCGTCACAACATCGGGGCTCGTATGGTTAACCGCTAATTCTCCGACCACTAGTGATAACGTACCAGGTATGCATCCCGAGTATGCATTTGTCCATTTATCTGATGTCAAAGCAGGGTGCCCTCACATTTTGGACAGCGGCATTCCCAGGTTTAACCCGTCATCTTTCTGAAGTCCATGAGTCGGCCAACGAGGTCCAAAGAGGATCGAAGAGGTAAGGCATGTAAGAATGTGATATCCATCTCCTTATCCTCTTTCCCAGTGCGGACGAACATGCCGCTTTCGAGTCTCTGGCCAGAAATAGAGTTTCGAATATTTCATTCACTGTCTCTTCCGTCGGTGAAGTGATTATACTCGTTATCATGGTAGGTATCCTCGAAGGGATGAAGGCCGGGGAGAGCACAGAAAACAACACGAAAGCATTTAGTGCACTTATAGCATTCTCAGGCGCAGTTTGGTGTACGTAATCATCATTCCTCTCAACATTTGGGCTGATGGTACCATACTAATATTAGTGGCTTGTGCTTTACCTTGGTTCCTTCTTGAAAAACATCGACCTGGGTTGTCACTCCCTCCTGGAAGCTCCCTTCTGACAATTGGGTTCCAGCAGACATATGTGGCCATCCGGGAATGTATGAGACTCAAGCAGACTTTTCTATATCTTATCTTCTACTTTCTTATGTATGTCTTCCCTGTGTTTCTCACAACATATCTTTTGATTGATGTACATATCCTTCCAGGGGAGATGTCCTAAATACCACTGTGTATGTTTCAAGCATTGCAGAGGTAAAACTTGTTGGCTTATCTTTCGCAGCACTGTTGTGGGCACTCTGCAAAACAGGTATGTAGTACTGAATTCACTATTCTATTGCCACTAAGAATAGGTAGTGTTGTCACATATTCCACTCTCCAATTGACATTGCTATTGATTGTTGGCATTGTGACTCAAGCACTTGGAATATAGTGAGTTTGCTTACTTATACTTTCAAATACAGACAGCTCAGGATCCTACACTCCCAGTGGGTTTTGGTTAGTTCAGAAAAAGTATAAGATACCAACTAAGCAGGTAAGTTGGACAATAAATGGTTTACAATTTTGATATAAAGTTCTTTAGATGCTTGCTTTCAATGTTTTTTGGATATTGGTTTGTTAAAACAGCTATATATTATGTGGGTTCTTCTGATTATGAGTAGCTTCTCACTGTGTGGGGCCTCATAGGAGTGCATACCAGTCACTTTGGATTCAAGCATGTTTGGGAGATATGGTAAGGAACCATTGAACATAGGTTTGAAGCTCATTTAATGGTTGTGTGCAGGCTATACCAAGTATTTTATGGTCTTATGGTTTGCCCATGGTATGCATACAGCCAGACCATGATCAGTGAAGTCTCTCCTCTTCCTCGAATGTATGTCTGGCACATCAAATTGTGTTCTGTTTCATGCAAGTGACATTAATGTTTTAGGTTCCTCTTCTTTGCACTATTCTCAGTGGTATGTTATCTTGAATATCTATGGGTTTTATATGATGCCCTTACTTTGAATACATAGGTTGGGAAAACATCTGCTTTCATTGGCCCACTTGTATCATCTGCTATCATCACAGCATCAGGGAACAACAATAACATGCCATTTGCTTTTCTGTTTGGCTTGTATGTTCCATTCCAGTTCTTTCTGAATCACAGAATGATTTTGATGGCTTGAACAGAGGCACATTCAGCACAATTTTCTTGTATATGGTGGATGTCAAGAAGAGTAGGATTGAGTGTGAGGAGTTTATAGAAGCAGAGGCAAGTCAGAATGTATTTGGAGGGTGATTGTTGCAGGTTGCAGTGGTTGAGGCAGTTTTTGTTAATTCCAATAAGATCAAATGATCATGAGTTGTCTTTATGTGTTCAACCTTGCTATGGTCACCCAATCAATTCCCCACAAATCCTCCTTTTTTGATGACCCTTTGCTGGACAGCACATGTGGGTGATGGTCTACATAGTTGTGCTATGTACAGTATATGGTATGTAACTATTCCATTATTGAATGGATGTAGGTGTAAAGTAGATGGTAGTATGCATCTGTAGACTGTGGCTAGTACTGTGTAGGTCTGTGAGTCTGTGAGTATCTACTATCATTTGAGTGGGGTATGTATGTATGTATCATAAGTATTTGAAACAGAGACGTAAACAGAAAGAAGAGAAAGAAGAGAAGAGAAGTGGTGTAGAGGGACAGGGGACAAGAGGTGGGTGGTGGGGAGAGAGAAGGAGAGGGGGAGGGAGTGTGGGGCTTGCAAGGCCCTTTAGGTAGATGCATAGCTTTTTTATCTATATGGGCGTTAATGCATACCAGGAGTCCCCCATTGGGTGTTTTGAGATTGGTTCCAACCTAGCCTAGACTAAATAATCCTCCTCGCAGGTTACCATTCAAGGCAGAGGATCAATCAATCCAGGTTTCAGCTGTTAGCATCTCCCTCATTTTCACCTTGAGTTGACCCAGTGCTAATAGACTGCTCATATAGCTTGTGTTCGTAACGAGAAGAAGGTTAGGTAAACTGATCACCTTTGGTCGATGTCATTAGCATACCCGTCCACTAGAAGTTCTGATGGCCCGGGGGGAGTCTGGGGACCAAGGCCCTTGTTGACCATAGTCGTCGCCCGCGAGTTCTCTGATAACGGAGTCCCGCAGACAATGACCCCCTTGACCCCCATGAGACAACATTGGACATTGGGCAGCCTGAGGGTCCTTAGTACAAACCGCCAGTTAGGTACCGTGTCACAGAACCCGATGAATCCTGCCGTTAGCCTAATACGTACCCTAGTCAGTAGCCGCAAGCCCCTTCCAACCTCTCAGTTCGCAACAGAATCAGAAGTCCCCATTTGCTGGGCAGCGCCTGGGTTTAAGGGCTGTTGGTTTTACAGTGGCACCCCGAAGGGCTCCCAACTTCGAGCGCAATGTCGCTCTGCAGAACATCGCCAAAAGGATGAAGG
>JBBPRX010001039.1:0-10101 GCA_038093195.1 Boletus fagicola | reverse complement strand
AAGCGTAGGGGTGCGTGTAGCGGCTTGCCAGTGCATCCGAGCACTCAGCCGTGACGCCGCGATTATACGAACGAACCTCACCGACAGCGGAGCCGGACTGGCTTTGTACCAGGTATTCAAAAAAGAAGACGAAGATCCAAGAGTCACGTCTGCTGCATTAGCCGTCGTGTGCAATCTTGTAAATGACTTTTCACCTCTGAGACCGGTGAGTAGTGTGTTGCCAACTCGTGAGAGTCTGCTTAGGAGAAGGGTCGACAAGGACATGCTCGCGGACGGCTTACTTGCACGGTTGATGCAGCTCTCTAGAATCGAAGATCAAGGGATTCGGGTGAGTGTCCTATGGGCACTGAAGAACTTGTTATGCAAGAGCAACCTTTCCACGAAAGGGATGGTCATGACGCACCTTGGGTGGACTCACCTTGCCGAGTATGTCGCTTGGCACCTCGCGGATAATTCTCTTCCTGACATATCACCACTTGGATCTATTCCTAAACCAGACTCGTAAATGATGCAGATTCTCAGGTCCAAGAACAGGCGTTTTGCATCCTTCGGAACCTCGCCGAGGACGAAGAAGGCATCACCTTCATGTTTAGCTCAATGGGGGAGGACCTCGTCGCGAGCTGCATCTCCGCAGGCCTCGACTCTTCCAGCGAACTAGTAACGCGCGAGGTACGTCCTTTCCAAATACCCACACGCTCCTCACACATCTCACCCCCCACCTTCAGACCGCCTCCTTTCTCGGCAACCTCTCCAACGGCACGCGAGCACAGCAAGACCTGATCTTTACCCACCCGCCCATTCTCGACCTCGTGCACTCGTGCATGGCGGACGGGAAATCGGGTGTCCGCTCCCCGCTGGTGTCGTGTGTGCTCAATCTGTTGACGAGTAATCCGAGACGACGGCAAGAGTTGATCGATGCGGGGTTCGTGTCGACGTTGAGGCATTTGTGTGACTGGACGGGTACGGGTGGGGGCGTGGGTGCTGGCGTGAGCGTGAGTCCAGGGGGGTTGGGAAGTGGTGGCGGGGGGAGCGCCGGCATGGGTGCGGGCGTGGGTGCGGGTGTGGTGATTGGGAGACACCAGATTAACTCGGAGGATGACAAGGACGCGGCGATGTTGGCGAGGAGAGTGTTGGATTTGATGGACACGTGTGCGATTGGGGATATGCTGTGATGCTTTGCTTTTGTTATTTGTGTAGCGGGGTGAGGTTGTAGCGCTAGTACTTTATGTATTTTCGCCGCACGTAGTCTGCAAGTTATTTTCGAGACGGGGATGAGTCACCTTTGTGAGTGAGTGGACCAAGATGGCTTGTTTTTTGGACTCATGCCGTGACACTGTTCGGGAATGACTGACCCGTCAGAGACTTGTTCGTATACTCAACATTTTAGCGTCTCTCGGGGCTTTTTTTCTCTTCTTTTGCATCCGGCCCGGTGATTCAAAGTTCGGCTTGGAGGGAGGATTGCATAACTCGGACCTTCGTGGACCGGAACGTTAGTTTTTGGAGCAAGAACGGTACTTCCGACCAGCTTCCCAAGTTGAACCAGTACCCTCGCACGATAATCCATACTATCGACGGCACCTCATAGACGGGCTGGGTCCCAGAATTATTGGTGATCCTAGGCCGGAATTGCTGCAGGTGCGCCACAGAGTTTTATTCTTTTTATTGTCTTTACATTCCACTGAATAATTTACATCGTTCACGCCTGATTAATTTCATGGAGTCGTGGGACTGTTTTGCAGGTTTTCAGGAATGACTGACCCGCCAGAGAGGCCACCATCCAGGAGTCACGACATTGACGTTTGAGCGTTTCTCCGGGGCTTTTTACTTGCCTCTTTCTTTGCATTCGGTCCGGTGATTCATTCAGCTTGGAAGGATTTGCTTGACTCGGACTTTGGGACCGAATCGTTTGTTTTTGGGACAAGAGTCCGACCAGCTTCCCCAGTTGAACCCTCGCACGATAATCCATACTATCGACGGCACCTGGGTGACTATCTCGAATCATTGGTGATCCGAGTCCGGAATTGCTCCAGGTGCGTTACAGAGTTTTATTCTTTTTATTGCCTTTGCATCCAAAATAACTTGCATCGTTCACACCTACTAATTACTGTAATTTCGTTCTTCGTGTCCGACGACCCTCCATAAAACACATGGCCATTCCATGAGTCCTACACGTCCGAACGGATACATCGACCGGTCGACTTTCCCCCAGGAGTGACCCATTCACCTATACCAGCATGGCATCACCCCTCCCGTACCGTACCTCCCGCCTTTCCCCTCGTAACTTCCCCCCGAGTCCTGATATCCGATCCGTCTCGGGAGAACCAACTGCCGGGAGATCCTTGCGAAGCGAGACGGGACTCTTGCCTTCTTTGTACGCGATCGAAAAAAGATGATGTCGATGCCTGTATGAAGACGGGGGCAACAAAAAGGCGAGTAGCAATGCGGATAACGGCAAGGCAAGCGCAAAAGGAAGGACCTCGAACGATCGACGGCCATCTGAGGCATGGAGAAATAAATGGCCGGCACTGGCAGCCTGCTAGCCGCGTTCAACGCCGCAACCCCCCTTTGTTTGGTTTATATTTTATATCATAGAAACAATCCAACGGACCCGAGGAAAGAACCACGTCATTATCAGCACAACGATGGAACCAGAACTCGATTCCAGGACAAAAAGAAATGGCGGGGCTGGGATGGGACCGCAGCATCTCTTCTGCGTCCTCGACTCCGGAGTCCGTGTACACGGGTATCGTTACCTGGTCCTCCACCGTGCCTCACGAGATCTTCGGAAATATCGGGCCGGCGATTATCGCGACAACAAGGTTGAATGCAATCGCCAACAACACCATCGTAGCGTGTTGATTGATCGGACGGACGAGCGTGAGCCGATGATCGTCGACCGACGCGGTTGAACGAGTGGGATGGCGATAAACGAAGCGAACTTGAAGAACTAGTCGGTTCCATTGCATGCTGCGATCCAACTCGTACTATCTTATGATCCATGTGTGAGTGCGAGTATGCCAAGCTCGTGACAATCAACTCGTTGCTGGAGAACTGTCCGGGTGCCTGTGATCATTCTGGCTACTGCCTGGTCGCCGAGTTACAACAAATGCTACCATGATACACGGGGTACCACAAGTGGACTAATATACGTTCCAGAAAGCGATGCGAAATATAACAACATGCAATGGTCAAGTAAGAGATGGCAAGAGCGAGATATCCGGAAACAACGACAGACGAATCCATCAAGACAGAACGGCAACTACAAGACATCTAGCGTCCGTATCTTCTCTGTGAGATAGCGCGGGGAAACGTTCTTGAGTAACTGCACTACGATAGGGTGATCGGATGCGACACGTTTGTATTCGTTGTGGGATAGAGGGGCGAGCAATAACGCGCCGAAAGGCTGTCTGAGACGCGCGAAAAGCCGTAATGCTCTGCTAAGCTTGTCGTATGAAGGGGGTGCGGTGTGGGATGGGGAGGGAGAGAGCGCATCGAAAGTGCCGTCCCCGCCATCCCCATCGAGTGGGGTGAGCGGTTCTGCATCATTGTCCACAATCACATCCTTGGAAGGAAGGACAGGATCAAGAAGGTACTGGAGCCATGGATGCACGAGAACCAGATTCCCAAGGGTGGATAAGTCCTCCGTCGTCTTGATTTCGACGTTCCCGAGTCCGGATGTTACGCCACGATAAGAACGTGGAGAATTACCACTCGAGACCAATGGACCTCTCAGTGGAAACATGATGCAGGATAAGCTCAATCGGCGGCTGGCAAGACGTGGTGACGGGAGAAGGACGACTCGATCATACAGCATTAAAGCCAAGTCGACATATGAAAACATTGTTAGTTCCGCGACTAAACCGTCCATCTTGTCATCTTCAATCGGCAACGGGATATAAGGTGACGCTGGGTCACGATATACACCAATCTCCGCAGGAAGACAGCTGTTGTAGTCGGACGACTTTCCTGTCCAGGCTAGAATGGTAACATCACCTGACCGAGTCAACACCTCTTGTAACAGGCGACCCAGAGCACGTTGCTGGCCCTCGCCATATGTGACTGGGATAGAGACGTCAAATATACCGAAGAGCGAGTAGGCTGTATCCTCCTGTTTCGTAGCGATGCGCATCGCAGCAAGACAAAGTTTCTGCCGTACATTTTCTGATCCAGGTTGGAGAGAGAGCAGAACGTGGACATCAACGCCGTTTGCGTCTGCCATCTCGCCCATGATTACTGATGAATCCTTGTGGTTATATACGCTCTCTTCAGGTCGATAAAGCTTCCAATCTTCGGTGTAGAAACGGATAACCCGAGATGCAAAGAACTCTTGCAGCGTCCATGCACGAGTGTTCCAGAAACATCTCACGAGAGCACGCAGCTCCGAGTCGGATCGTACACCCTTTAGGTGAACGATGGTGAGCGCGGATTCATGGTACCACTGGAACATTGATGTCAGGGATTCCTGAAGCACCGGGCCGTCCGCTTTGTTGATACAACACGTATCAGACCATGCCCAGCGCAATCCAGCTTCCCGCACGGTCATACAGAACATCGCCAACTTCGAGACTGTGGGAGATGGTGCCAGTTTGTCTACCGATTTATGGAGGACATCGTGAAACAGCGGTTCGGCTCCTTCCCAAGTATGGGAGAACGTGGCGTATCGGAAGTATTCCTTAACGGTCGGCGTGATGCGAGCGTTGCCGCGTCTTGTCGTAATGGATGCAACGAGCTCCCTGAATTTTGGACCAGCTTCGAACTCATCCAGACGCTCCTGCTTATCATAAAGACGACCTGTCTCCGTGTTAATGAGGACGAGCGGAGCGTCCCGCTGAGTCCGCTTGGCAGAGCTGTGAATTGCGTCCATCGTCTGCGATGGGCTCACATAGTGGTTACGCAATTCTGCAACAGGCAGGATCCTCAGACGATGCTTTCGTGTGATCCAGAATATGCTTACCCCGAGTAACAGGATCCGGAGATTGTTCGAGCTTGATAAGCATATCGTTGTACACATTGATGGCTTCATCGTAGCGGTCAGCGCCGAGTAGTGCTGCATGCCTTCTTTCGTAGCCCCATGGGGATGACGAGTCGAGTTTGATCGCCTGGGATCGCATTGATTATTTGCTCCAGTGTAAATGAGGATACACGTACCGCGTCGGCATCCTCCAGCGAATCTTTCCACGCTCCAATCCCAGCTCCTGCTTTGCTCCGCTTGATCAAAAGGTCTGAGGATGAAGGATCGAGGGCCAATGCTGTATTGTAATGGATGATGGCATCCTTGTATGAAGCAGAGTCCATGGCGACATCTCCACGTTGTTCTAACGTCTTGAGACAACGCGCTTTGAAGTCTGATGTTCAACGTCAGAGGGGACCGAGGGTCGCGAACCAAGTAAGGAATGCTCACTAGTAACCCACTCGGTATCATCTATAAACTTTGTTTCCTCCTCGGGGATGCTCGTCGCTCCGTAGGAAGAAGAATTTGTCGCATCGTTATGTGGCAGTTGGGGCCCTTCAGCGAAAGCTTGCCCGTCCCGGTTACCCGTGCCCTCTCCTAGCTCACTCTCCATCTGTCGGAAACAATCGATCGCCTCCAAAATGTGGCCGTCCTCTTGAAGGACATCACAGATTGCGCGGTAGATGAGAAACCTTGGTACCTTGAACTGATTCGCAAAGACTGTCACCGTCCGGCCTCAGACTATCATGCAAAGCCTACCTTGGTGGCGGCAGTCAATGCTTCGTTGGCTGAGCTACGAATCAGCGCTATGCTTGCCCACTTGATTAGCAACGTGTTCGGGGTGGAGGGACCGAGTAACAACGTAGTAGAGTAGGCTGCAACCGCTTCATCCTGTTTCTCGGCGTTCAATGCCTCGTCTCCAGTTCGTTCCAGCCTTGATATGCATTGCGTTTTGAACTCTGATGGTATAAATTGAATATTGTATCCTGATGTGCGACGCCAAAACTCACTAGCAAGCCAGTCCATTATGAGGCCGTTGGCTCTGACCTCCTCGCTCACGGTGTTGATTTCAAGAAAAGAGAGTGCAGCATCGATTAAACGGTCGCCTGCATACAGGACTTCGCATTGATGTTTCTGCTCGTGCGCACGAAGGATCTGGACGAGGCTATCCGCTATGTGTTGTGAGTCGGTGAGCTGGTTACGGACTTGCTGGATGGTTTCTTCGAGACGCGCCATTTTGCTGTCTAATAGACGCGGATGTCAATGAAGCACGCCCCAGGGTGGCGATAGACGCACTCGAGTTCTCCTCCCGTGCACGAAGGGACCTGATTGTCTCTTCGAGACGCGCCATTTTGCTGTCTAATAGACGCGGATGTCAATGAAGCACGCCCAGGGTGGCGATAGACGCACTCGAGTTCTCCTCCCGTGCACGAAGGGACCTGATTGTCTCTTCGAGATCGGTCTTTTCCACCTTCATGCGTTCGATTTGCCGATCTGCGAAAATCTGCAGCAGTCAACAACGCGGGGACTCACGCAGCGAGATTTTAACGCAAGTGCACTTACATGATCGGAGTAGGAGGAGGGAAGGATGTCACAGAGACTGCGAAGGGTGATTGTTATGTCCCCACCCATCACAATGTCGTAGTTTGCTGAGATAGCCATTGATTTGACGCGACCTGTATGCTGGATGGCAGACCCGATTTGCTTGTGGGTCGTAGTTTCCCAGAACGAGACGGATGAGTTTGCGGAAGCTGCGATGAATGTGCCGTTGCTTGCCAGGGCGATGCAATTGGGTTCATTGTTGCTGCATATGGGCCATTGAGCGAGCGTCGTCCCAGTGGACGCGTCGAGACCGTTGATGTTGCCGTAAGATAAGACAAAGAGTTGCTTGCTATCGCTGGTCCAGGCGAGGGATTGGTTGCACTCAGAGTTGACTTTGATTGGGACGTCGACGAGGAGGCGGCCGCTCTGACTGTCGTAGATCCGAACAGACCTTCGCAACCACGTGGCAGTGGCGATGAGGCGTCCGTCGGGTGAGAATTTGACCGCGACAACGTAGTAGTCGTGTTTCCAGGGGCCGCGCAGTCGCTTGCCAGTCGAGAGCGACCAGATACAGGCAGTCGAGTCATCCGATCCGGTCGCGATTCTCGTCCCGTCCGGAGAGACGTCCACCGCATTCACCACATCCGTGTGTCCTTTGAACGCGGTCACTTTCTCGTGGCTCTCTGCATTCCACACCGTCACCTCGCCACTTTCCGTCCCACCCACGACCCACTTTCCATCTCGTGACACTGCAATGTTGAAAACAAGACTCCCCGCATCCATTGGCGTCCCCACCTCCATGCCATCTTCCACTCGCCAACGTCGAATCTTTTCTTCCCGACCACCGCTCACGATGTGCTTCCCATCAACGAAGAAGGCGATTGAGTATATGACGCCTCGACCATCGATTTCGATCGGTTCTGCTTGCGGTCGGTGAACGGTGCTCGAGGAGGAACTGTTTTCACTCGACTCTTGGGTCCCCGTCAGTATCGCACTCTCAAACGTCTCGCCCAGATACTCACCATTCCTTGACCGCCCACTTCTGCTCGACGACATAATCGGCCAGGTAACAGAGCGTTGGAAAGAGGGATGTGCGGTCGTCCATTCATGGTACCCCAATGTCGCCTGGCATACACGTTGTTCCTTATCGGTATCCATCAATTCACACACTATAATCGTCTCTTGGCGCTTGTTCTCACTCCACCGAAATCATCGTCATTGTGGGAGTCATATCAGAGTTGTCGATGGGGAAGATTATGCTCCTCGCTGTTCAAGTTGGAAATGGGAAGCAGCGACAAAGCGAGCTATGCTGGCGATGGTCGCTTTCGAAGAACTGTTCTGGAACAGTTAAAGGTTTAATTGTATGGATTCCATAAGTTCTCGACCAGCCATATTCAAATTGGCGTTCAACATGCGTGCGACCCCAGCGAATATCAGGTTCTTCTTCAATATTGCTCCTTGTCAGGGTGTGGTTCCAGGAACCGTTGATTCCATAAGAAACATCGTATAAGCAGAATTGCATTCCTGACGTTTTCTGCAGGTATTTTTGTTTGCACCTGTGCTCGGATGGTCGTTGGCGTCAGAGAACAAGCGGGCATATGTGCAATGAGGTACGTCCCCCCTCCCCTCCTTTCATCTTCCAACTGGATCTGACCATGTACGGTACGACACGGGGCCATGACAGTATTGGCCCAGGCATCGTGTATGACATTCACCATTCTGTTTGTCCCCCTCCTCATCCCTGTTTTTTCTTTTCTTTTCGATCGTCTCCCATCGCTAACAGACCTCACACCCCCTCCCTCGTCTCCTCCATCTCGGGCCTCTCCAATCTAGGCCGCAACTACGGGATCATCACCTAGATCCTCGACATCCCCCACCTTTCCGTACCTCTACGAGTTGTGGACGCTGGTCGCATCCACACCGACCTATCCCCACCAACCATGACTATTGTTACCACCAGAGATAACCGTTGGCATGTCGTATGTCGTTGCGTGTTTTACCAAGGCTGTGTACAGGGAGGCCCGGTTGGCGTGCACGTATTGCAGAGCAACACTCTACTCGGAAAATGCGCAGGAAGGCACGAATCATCTAACGTATTCCATTCATAGCGAGCCTGAGTCGAGTCTACTACGCACTATGAGCGAGACGCGACCATGACTACATGGTAACACCATGGCTGCTCTATAGTCCTACACGTCCGAACGGATAGCATCGACCCATCAACTTTCCCCGGGACTGACCCATTCACATAGCATTGAACATCACCCCTCCCCCGACCGTTCCTCCCGCTCTTCCTCCTTCCCGCCAAGTCCCGATATCCGATCCGCCTCGGGGGAAGTTGGAACCAACTACCGGGAGATATTTGCGAAGCGAGACTCCGAGTCGGACGGGACTCTTACCCCTCTTTGTGCGCGATCGCAAAAGACGACGACCGTGCCTGTATGAAGAGGGGGGCAACGAAAAGGAGAGTACAGTCGACTATCTCATAATGTGCGCATATTAGCCTTTGCTACACCGCACGACAATCAAATGTTGATGTTGAGGCCATAAACAACAATGCTGATCACGAGAACATGACTACATTAAACAACGTGTCTTTTTTGCTTGAAGATGGGACTGACGAACACTAGGAGATAAATATGGCCTTGTGTAACCCAACCACCTCGACGCACTGCCAGATCATCGCTGGTAAAACACCCAGGATAACCATGTGGGGGCTGGGGAGTCGGGCCGATAGGGGACGACCCACCGGAACGGATGGGAGAGGAGGAGAAACAAAAGTACATAGAACCAAGCGATGCCGACCACCCGATCGCATGGAAGGTGTTGAACACGAACAACAACACTGCGCTCATTATCAGCGTCGTAAGTACTGTTATTGACGCTGTATACAATCACCAACAACACCAGCGTAGCGCCTTGGCTGGTCGTACCGACAAGCATGAGCTATCGTCGTCGCACCGCATCGGTCAACGGCCCTGGGATGCCAGTGGCCATAAACGAAGCGAGCTTGAAGAGCTATTCGGTTCTGTTGCATGCTGCGATCCAACTCGTACATCATGGTCGATGTGTGACTCAGGGCGAGTATGCCAAGCTCCCGACAATCAATTCGTTGCTGGAGACCTGTCCGGCCGGGTGCCTGCGATCATCCTAGCTACTGCCTGGCCGCCGAGTTACAACAAACGCTACCATGAAACATGGAGTACTACAAAAACAGGCTAATATCCTACGGAAAGCAATGCCAAATGCGAGAACATGCAATAGCCAAGTCCGAGATGGCAAGGGCAAGATATCCGGAAACAGAGACAGACGAATCCACCAAGACAGCATGGCAACTACAAGATGTCCAGTGTCCGTATCTTCTGCGCGAGATAAGGCGGTGGAATGTTCTCGAGTAGCTGTACGACGACAGGGTGATCGGATGCGACACGTTTGTATTCATTATGGAATAGAGGCGCGAGCAATAACGCGCCGAAAGGCTGTCTAAGACGCGCGAAAAGCCGCAATGCCCTGGTAAGCTTGTCGTACGAAGGGGATGCGGTGTGGGATGGGGAGGGAGAGAGCGCATCGAAATTGCCGTCGCCGCCATCCCCATCGAGTGGGGTGAG
>JBBPRX010001038.1:0-10108 GCA_038093195.1 Boletus fagicola | reverse complement strand
TGTCAAGGTGGGGGTTAGGGCTATCAATGACCCAGCAAGGGTTAGGGTTATTGACTTTTGGCTCTCTTGCAACTATCAAATTCTTCCAAAATAGCCCAACATTGGGACACTTTTTTGAGCCACTGTATTATGTAATGTCACATGATATGGAAGTGAAATCTGAAAGAGAAGTCATGTGACTTAGATAAGATAAGATGAAAAGATAGGGGTAAAATCGTGATCGTAACACTCATAGAGTCAGCGCCTCTTACCTTGCCTACCATCTGGTCAACCATTGACCATCCCTGCCTTCATTGACACCCCTTGGGCCCATTGAACCCAAGGAAGGACCTCTTGATCACCCCTCAGCAGTTGTAGCTCAACCAGAGCTACTCCCACTGTCCACCCCTGAGGACATTCTGTCTTCCTTTTGCCTTACAAATACCAACTAGCCTTTATGAGTCAGGCTATCACCTGGTTTGTGATCCACAGTCAAGTCTACACACTCAAGTCACTTGTCCAGACTCTTCCACCAGCAGTAGTCTTCACAGGGAGTCCATGACAGTGATCAAGGGGGAGGGTCTGGGGAGGGTCTGAGGGAAGACTACTGGGGGTAGTCGTCCAGGAGGGAACCGTGGAGGATCAGAGGGTAGGTCTTCCAGAGTGGCATCAAGGGTGAAGGGTCTCCATTGGGGGATCATGACTCAGGGTATGCAGGAAGGAAGCGAAGGGGAGCTGCTTTAGGAAAAAGCATACCCAATCATAACAGCAGTTGACTATGTACATAAATACAACCTTGAGCTAAGATCAATTATATTCCTGTCATGTTGCCTGGGCCATGTGTTAGTCCATCCAAGCTGGCATTCCCTCCTTTCCATGATTCTTTTGTGTTGATGAATATTGTGTACATGTTACGATTGGGTACGCTTTTTTTTAAAGCGGCTCCCCTTCACTTCCTTCCTGCATATCCCGAGCCACAATCCCCAATGGAAACCCTTCAACCTGACACTACTCTGGAAGACCTATGTAACTCCCAATCCCCTGCAGTTCCCTCCTAGATGACTACTCCCAGTAGTCTTCCCTCAGACCCTCCCTGGATCCTTCCCCTTGATTCCTGCCCTGGACTCCTCCCCCAATGACTACTTCCAATAGTTGTCCTTATGGACTCCTCCCTTGGATCTCCTCCGATGGCTATTCCCCATAAGCCCTCATCCCAACCTCACCCGAGTGCTGTCCCCCCACAGCATCATTGATCCTAATCTTCTCAAGTCATCGCCCTGATGATCCTATCCTTCCTGAAGGCTATTCCCAACTGCCTTCCCAATCCTGGTTCACCCGAGAGCTGGTCTTCACAGCCTCTCTTCTAGTTTCACCCTTCCTTCCCATCTCGCCCTTGATGCACAGCCTCGTGCTCCTACACAACATGACACATCTTTCTCTGCCTCGTCTCAGACACAAAACCTTGTGACCATTCACTATGTAACACGTCTCTCCTGACACGTACCATGTGACTCCTCACGATGTGACACATCTTTCCTTCCTGGGCATTCTCCCCTGCCCTAAAGACTCTTACCTTATCTGAGCAACCTGCCCTTAACTGACTCACAGTAGTATATAAGTTAGAGCTCTGCCTGTAACATCTCTCTAACTTGAACCTACTCATTCCTGCATACTCTTGACTGCACAAGCCCTTGTGCTAGTCTGAGACTCTACCTGGGATAGTAAGTCAGCCTTCAGCCTTTGTGGCTCAAGCTCCCTGTGATCTCCTCTCGCTTGATCTCTCTAGCACTCATTGCTCTCATCGCCTTCACCTACCCCCTTCTCTCTGGGCTGTCCCCAGATATCATCCTCAAACCCCGGCTAGGATTAACCTTGTCCCTAGTCCAAGACCCTCTCACTCGGCTTCCCTCGCTTGTCCATTAGAGCCCTACCCAGGGTTAGGTTTTGGACCATCTCCTTCATCATCACAGGATGACTCCGGTCTCTAGGTTCTGCTATCCTAGAGTCTTCTCATAGAGTCGGCGCCTCTTACCTCACCTACCATCTGGTCAATCATCAACCACCTCCGCCTTCATTGACACCCCTTGGGCCCATCAACCCCAAGGAAGGACTTCCCAGTCACCCCTCAGCAGTTGTAGTCCAACCAGGACTACTCCCACTGTCCACCCCTGAGGAAATTCCATCTTTCCTTTACCTTCATAGATACCGACTAGTTTTACAAGTCAGGCTACCACCTGGTTTGTGACCAACAGTCAAGTCTACACACTCAAGTCACTTGTCAAGATCCTACCACCAGTAGTGATCTTAACAGTACATACTACAAGGAATCCAATATTTTGGGAGGGAAATGGGGTATGGTATGGACAGTATATGTACACCAGAATGGCATCAGTTTTCCGAATGGCCATAGGTATGCAATGCACAATCTACAGTGTGATATAGGTCAAGTGGGCCTCCTCCCTTTGTCATTGACCTGGTAACATGATATCTCAGATGGGCCAGTGACCACTTTCAGATATAACAAATATGCTGCATTCATGTCCATCATGTCCTATAATCTATTCATCTCAACTGCCCGTTCACCCCTTGTTTTGATTCCTAGTGCTCAATGTCAACGGACACAAACTCCCCTCTGACTGGTACATGCACATTGCTGGATTTGAAGCTGAGGCGGTGAATGCACCCCTCAGGCTGGCAGGCTGCTCAATACATTCCATATAAAGAGTTGCAAGACTGTTAGAGCACGAGGCTGCATCGCCTGGGCATAGGCAACAAGGCAGGTCAACAAGGTTACACCTGTGTCTAGATTGTTGATGCCGAACAATCACTAATTTTTAGACACTCAGTGGGATAGTTCACGATGACATTATCTCATGTGACCACCTCTCCGATCATATTTTTGTCTGATTCTTCTTTCTTGATTCAGCTTGTTGATTTCTTTTTGTACAGTACTTGCGGAAACTCGGATTCTTCTTTTTTGACTCAGCTTGTCCATTTTCTTTTGGTGCAGTGCGAGAACAAGATAACGAAAACCATTGTTTTTATTTTTGTCCAGTCTGACCCCTCATACTGTTCAGTTAGGATTAATTTGAAGTTTAGTTGTTCTGATGATACTTTGTACCTCATTTCAAGTTTGGACAAAATCCGAACTTGAATAATCTATTTGAAGTTTAGGCACACTACAAAATTTCTTATTCACACGGACATCCAGGAGGAGACAACACGTTCGCTCATATTCCAAGTATCGGCCCGCATATTTCGATCGGGAAATTTTCAAGTCTTACTGTTGCCCAAACGCCAACTTATATTCCAAGTTCAGTCTTCACATTTCGGACGACATTTTCACCCAACTTAAATTCTGCAAAACGCATCGTGCTAGCATCGGGTGCAGCTGGATCCAGAATTGATCCCAAAGTGAACGCGAATAAGAGACACTGTGGATACTGAAATTCGGGGAAACAATTACAAAAACATTCCCATACCCTACACGACCAAATACCCCTCCCTCACCAACCCTTCCAAAAACACACGCACACCTCCCTCCTCACAAGCACCCAAAAACCCAACCAACGCCTCCTTGCTCAGCACCACCTTCTTCCCCACCGCACCACCACCACCACCGAGTGCTCGTCCCAAAAATGCCCTCACGTCCCCAACATACCCCACCGGATCCACGCGCTCGCTCTCAGACGCCGCCAACCTCGAATACGCAGCTTGATACCCAGCCGTCTGTTCCTCGTAATCAATCTCCGTCAACCCCGTTCCTCTGGTCGATTCCTGGCCATCTTTCGAGGCGAGATATTGCGGTTCGCTAAACAGTTTGACGAGAGCCGTAAACACCACCGGCCTGTGTAAGAGGCGGTGAGCGAAAGCAATCCAACAGGGGCAGACATACCAGCTTCGCGAGGCAGGCTCCGAGAGCATCACCCGACTCTCTGTCAACATCCGCGTCAACCCCACCGCGACCACCTTTCGATCCTTGTGTGGTATCTTTGGTACCTGCGGTACCACAAACCCCGTCAAAATCTGCGACCACAACCTAGCGATGCTGTTAGCACGCCGAACGCATCCTCAGTCCAGAGGCACGCACTGCGGCTGAATCTCCTCCACCGTCGAAATAACATAATCAGGCCCCATCCCCGCCACGTCGATCGCCATCGTCAACAAGAGGAAATACGTGAAATGATACACGAATTTGTCCGTCTTGCTCGTCTGCATCCTCGTCAACAACGTCATCACGAGCGGGCGCATATACGGCTTCAGCTGTGTCCTGTCCAAGGCGTCAGCCCGACCGACCCACCTCGCCTGTATACGACTCACGGATCCACGTCCCGCACCACACCTTCCAACAACTCGAATCCCCATCCGTCATTCAGCTTGCTCGGAACCAACCGCTGCTGCACGATCGCCAACACCCGCTCTAGCTGACCCGCCCTCACCATCTCTGGCGCGTCCCGTGCCAAAAACGCCCGTAACAATTTCACGAGACCCGGGATGCTCCCCTTTTGTTGCCAACAGGCGGGGGTAAGTAAAAATGGTAACAGGGCGCGGTATTCGCTCGGGACAACGTTGGTGTGCAACGAAAGCATTTGAGCGAGGATTTGAAAGACGTAGGGAATGTATTCTGGGCCAAGTCATGGGTGAGGATGGGGAAGAAGAGAACACACGTACGATCAATGTCTTGTTGCAAAATGAACGTGAACGGGCCAAACAAGGCTTGCTCAAACGTGGGCAAGGTCGATGGAGTGCTGTGTACGATGAACCTGTCCATGCGTCAGTGTCGTCGTTGACGCGACGCCCTCGGACGCACCGCATCAACGCCGAGATGCTCTCGAAAATGTACTGATCAAAGTTGGGATTACTCGGATTCTTGGAGATGGTGCCGAGAATGCTGACGAGGCGCTGGAGCACTTGCTGATAGACGGGCGTCAGCGTCTGACGTGCCGTTACGATCACGCGCATCGCGCCTGGTCCGTGTGTCGTCGTGAGCAACGGAACGAAGATAGGCGGTGCGAGCTTACATTTCATGAGATGGTCGTTCTCGGCGACTTTTTCAGGCGTACCCGCGCCTTCGATCTTGGTGAGCACCGCGTTTAACAAGTCGGCTGCGAAATCGTGCACGTCTGCTTGCGTGAACCTGTGAGGAACGGGAGGCGTGAGTGTATGCGTGGAATGGGAGATACGACCACGGACAACAACTGCGTCCCCTTTTTGATAAACAGGATCCGGTCGATGGTGATGGCCGCATAAGTGTACGCGACGTAATTGTCCGACGTGAGGTGTTTGATCAAGAGCGGTAACACGGCGAGTAATTGCTCCTTCGTCAGCTGTACGTATCGTCAATCATTGGGTGCGCGACGAAAGACGAGACGCCAACCCACCTGATTGCGAAAGGTCAAGAGGAACCGGATCGCGTCGACTTGGAGGATCGGATGGACCGTCCCCTGCACGGCCTGTAAATCCTCGAACACGTGGTCCGAGAAAAACTTGACCACGTCCACTTGAGCATTGGTCGACGTCACGCCGTGCTACCACACACGTTAGCGATCCCAACACCACCTACGCAACGAGAGACTCACCTGCGTCGTCGACGCCTCGGCCGCAATCGCACCCAACAAATACACCGCCGAATCCTTGGACCCCCAATTCGCCTCCCTATCTCGCCCGTACTCCTCCAACCCGGTCCGAATCCACGTCCCTACAATGTCCGTCGTCTCTGTCCGATAACCACTCCCCACGAGTGCTTGCAACACGTCCGCCGCAGCCTGTCGCCGTGTGCTCGCCTCCCCGCCCATACCACCCACGCCTCCACCGGCACCACCCACGCCCCCGCCGGACGGGAGGGCGAGATCGAGCCGGATGAATTCGAGGGGGTCGTCTTCGAATTGTTCGATGTCATGTGTGCGGAAGGAGACGTTCGGCACGACGACGCCTTGGACGAGCGAGGAGATGACGTCGCGCGAGGAAAAGAGTGGTTTGTAGTACCCTGAACGGATCGCCGTCGAGATGAATCGCAGTGCCTGCGAGACGAGCTGTGTGCCCAGGTGGGTGGGTTAGAGTGGACGACGCGAGTGAACGAGTGCTGGACGTACATTGTCATCGGCGACGTTGGGGAGGTTGTTGGAGCCGACGAGTTGCCAGACGGTTTGGACAAAATGTTCGACAGCGGGCGACTTGGCGAGTTGATCGGGGTAGAGTTTGATGTAGAGCTGATCGCCAATCTCAGCACGCGTGCATCGCACAGCGCGATACCACACACCTCTGATATTTCGAAAATGACAGTCTTGAGACGCGCTGGAAGGGACGGTGTGGCGTCATCGGGCTGAAAGGCGCGTCAGACCACGCATGTCAAAGGAACGCGGTACGCACGTCTTTACGCAGCCCTGGCGGGTCCCACGTCAAGAAGCGCTGAAACCACCCCGTGGAGGGCGCAAAAAACTCGTCATGCGCGTCCTCGATTGCGGGTGGCAAGTCATGACACGTAAAATCGTAAAAGATGTCTGCCAACAAGATCTGCACCTGTGTGACGACATCGAGGTTGGACGGTGGTGTGCCCAAGAGGAGCGTGGCAGACTGGCGAAAGAGGTCGAGAAAGGGGGTGATGAAGCGATCGAGGACGAGGTTGATCTCGGTGTAGAGTTGGTCCGATCGGACCTGGGAGCGCCAGTTGCGGAAGATGGAGTGTGCTGTTTCGAGGACGCCGAGGTTGATGTTGTATTCCGTGGGGGAGAGGGAGAGGACGAGTTGCTGGGGAGAGGGTCAGATGGGTGCGATCGGGATGGATGGGACGCACGTCGATGAGATCGGGCCACTTTGAGGGAAAGTCGAGCTCTGCGATGAGGGCGACGGACTCTGCGATCTGAGCACGGATGCCCTTGTCTGCGGGATTGGAGAGGGCGATCATGGCGGGTACGAGCTGGACGCGGAGGGCGGCCTTGTCTTGCTCGGGGAGGGGCGCGACATCCTGGGGAGGTGAGCGACGAGACGGGTACGGATCGGAGGACGCACCTCCTCCCACCTGAGTTTTGCAATATTTTTGAGGTAGATGCCAGCGGCAAGACGGACGGCGCTGTCGGGTGCGGTGTCGAGGATGAGGGCGAGGAGATGCGGGAGAAAGCCGGGCTGGGCGGTGAGCTGGTTGAGCTGTTGCTCTGCCTGTTTTCTGGATGTCGGCTGGAGCGATGCACTGAGCAGCGAGGCGACGTCGGACATGGCCACTCGAACGTTTGCTTTCAACGCGTCTCCTCTAATAACGCGCTTTGTTTGTCACTAGTTATTTATTTATTCGCTACCAGCCAATCTCGCGCAACACGCTCTCCGAATCTCGCAACTTGAACTCTTTCCTCGCCACCGTCCCCGTCGACTCCAAAGCCTCTCTCCTTGCCCGCCCTCGGTCGCGTTCGCGCTCCCTCTCCCGCAAACGGTATCGCTCATGCTCGCTCGCATCCGACAGACGCAATTTCAAGCCCAACGAGGTCCCCACCGGTGCCCGTTCTGCACCCTTTGACTGCCCCACGGAGGATGCGCTCGCAGACGGCGTATCAGTCGTGGCTTCGGGATCAGCGAATGGGGAGGTGGACGGCTGGTCATCAGCTACAGCGCGAAACAGATGCGGGACCATGTCCGTATCCGTGGTCGTCACGGTTGAAAAAGTATCTCTCACCGTCGAACCAGGGTAGAAGCTGGTTCTGGAACGGGTGCCAGAGCCACGGGCAGAGGGGGTGGGCGGGGTGTACAGAGAGGCCGTCGTTGTGCTCGAGGGACGGTAGGCGTGGGCGTACGAACGTGCGCTGTGGATGAGGTGTGCGGTCGTGGGCCGTGCGGGTGACTCGACGCGGGTGACACCAAAAGTGGAAGAGAGGAGACGGGAGAGACGGACCTGGTTTGGAGATGGCGAGGTGAGTGGTTCTGCGGATGGGGCGGGGGAGAGCGAGGAAGACGAGGAGGTGAGGGAGGGCGAGGGCGAGAACGGGGAGATGTACACTGGCGACGGCACGCGCACAGCTGGGACAGACACCACAGAACCCGAGGTCGAGTTGGGATCCCCGTTTCCAAACTCGAGACGGGATCCAAACTCGGTGTCGGTCGGGGTACACACCGGCGTGGTCACGGGGACGAGCTTGCGTCGCGGAATCGCATACCGACTCAACTCGACATCCTGCGAGAGCGGGGATCCCGGCGACCCCAGCGCAGGGAGGATTGGTGAGACCCAGGACTCGTCAGAGAGACGCTTCTTGGACCCGGTGGACCTAGGTCGGATTCGGAACACTGTGAATCTGGGTTTGGGAGGATCTCTAAAGGGATCTGCGGCGACGCGACGACGACGGATGAAGAAGCGCGCGGTGAAGGAAAAGGCGACGAGGGCGATCAAGATGCCGAACACGGTGCCAAGAATGGCCGGGGTCTGCGACCGATGGGACACGGGCAAGGTCGCGTGGGGGTATTGAGAGGGGGATGGATGCGGGGTCGGCGGGTGCTCATATGGCGCGAGGATGGCGACAGAGGGTGAGTCTGGGACATGGACAGGGGTGGTCGGCACAACCATGGGTTGCGATGACTCTGACCAACACCCATCGTCGTCATCACCGTCGTCGTCGTCGTCGTCGTCGTCAGCGAGAGGCACCCCCAGCGAATACATGACGAGCCAAACGAGTGTGATAAACGAGTGTAATCGCGACATTGTCTCCTAGCCCTCCCTCATCCCTCGCCCTTATCAATGGCCCGGAGGCTGACCTTGACCGCGTACCCCACACGTGACTGATCACATGATCAACACATGGCAGCCGCGTTGGTGTTGGTTCAAAAAAAAAACGCGCCCAACTTTCTTGTTCTTTTGCGACGATGATCCATCCAAAGACGCCCTCCCGATTTCGCTCTCGCAGCGATGCCAAAACGCCCCTCACGCCCTCAATCGTCTCCCAGTTCGGCGCCGTCTCGCTCGGATCCCCTCAGAAACGCGCCCATCCCGCAGACGTCTCCAATCCCTTCCTCGTCCGTTCTCGTGCTGCTTCCCCCGTCAAACGCACTACCTCTGCTGCTGCACCCGCCCCAACGTCCTCCAATGCAGGTGTAATCAGAAAAGGCGGCGTCGAATCTCGCCTCGACGTCGTCTCGCACGACTACCATCCATCACGTCCAGAACTCAAACGCTCTCGTTCCACGCCTTCCACGCGCGAACGGACCCTCTCCCACTCTTCTGCTCACCCCGATCGCTTCATCACCGCCCGCGAAGACGCTGTCCTCCCCTCTTCCCTTTCCTCTGGCGCAACTGCTGCGACCGCCAACGCATCCACTTCATCACCAGGCCACACCGCCCGTCTCGCCAACGCCACCGGCGTCCCCCTCAACAAACGCGTCCTCGCCTACCACGAACCGCCCCCTGCCTCTTCCTCCTCCACCTTCCTGTCCGCCCAACGCAACCTTGCACGCCCCCTCTATGCCCGCGAGGCCCTCCCCTCCTCCAACGGCACCGTTTCTTCCAAAACCCGACGCGTCCCCACCACCCCCGAACGCGTCCTCGACGCACCAGGCATGGTTGATGACTTTTACCTCAATCTCGTCTCGTGGAGTGCACTCAACGTCGTCGGGGTCGCACTCGGCGAAAGCACTTACCTCTGGGCAGCCGACACTGGCATCGTCTCCCATCTTGGGGACGCCCCCGATGACACGTACGTGGCCAGCGTCGATTTCAGTGGGGATGGGGCCTACATCGGGATCGGCCTCGGCACGGGGACGATCGAGCTCTGGGACGTTGCCTCGTCGCAAAAGCTGCGTACGATGGCGCCGAGCTCGGATGCCAGCAGTGCAGGCCAGGTGGCGAGCTTGAGCTGGTTCCACCATGTACTGACCTCGGGGCATTCCAACGGTTCGATAGTACATCATGACGTCCGGGTACCGCGTCATGTCGTCGCGACGCTGCAGGGACACACGGGCGAGGTGTGTGGACTGCGCTGGAGCCCCGGGGGCGAGGTCCTTGCAAGTGGTGGCAACGACAACGTCGTCAACCTCTGGGACGGCCGCGGCGGGGACGTGGGCTCCGGCGCTGCACGGGGCACACCCAAGTGGACGAAACGCAACCACACGGCGGCAGTCAAGGCCCTCGCATTCTCGCCGTGGTCACCGCTACTCG
>JBBPRX010001037.1:0-10121 GCA_038093195.1 Boletus fagicola | reverse complement strand
GTCGCAACTACGCCCAAGACACCCAAACGCAACGTTTCGCACGCCGGGTATCCATCTGAGGGTGGATACGTTTACCTGAATGGCCAGATGCGACCCGGACCTGGGATGCAACCAGTCCCGTTGTTCATCCCTGCATATCCCCCCCATATCTTACAAACTCCCAGCTCGTCAACGACGGTTCCTTCCGCCACCTCATCTGCACAACAATCCGCACAGAAACCAAAGCAGGCTGTGAAGACGAGTAACCCGCAAACGCCCCTCGACTCACTATTAAGTGCCGCTCGTTCGATGATGCGCGAAGACATTGATGTCGAAGTCGACGAAGACGAGGAGGTGGACGTAGTCGGTGACTCACCTGGCATCTCGGCGGGTACACGCCATGCACGATCCAGGGACATGTTTGGAAGCCCCGTCCCGAAACGGCGAAAGGTAGCGGCGCGTACCGACAAGCTGACCGCACTACACGAACTCACGAGTCAAGGCACGGATAATACGCCGGCGTCATCTGTGAACGCAACTGGGGTAACGAATGCGGGTGCTGGGAGGGTCAGGTCGGCTTTGGATGTGTTGGCCGACCAAGCTGCGGCATTTAGTACCCAAGAACAAACCGGTTCACCATTTCAGACACAAACACAGACAAAAGACAAGGGGAAAGCAAGAGCCGATACACAACCACAAGAGCCTTCTAGTTCGACTCCCAACCCACGAGGGAGGACAAAGTCGAGGAGGAAAGAGCCCGAAGTGGACACAGCTTCGTCTCCAGCACCGACGTCCCGTTCCAGAACACCTCGGTCGGACCCGGGGGACAATCCGATCGGTTCTACGCACACTACAGATCCACGAGCTGGCGGGTCTGCGTCAGAAGCGCCAGTCGATCCAGGTGGAGGGACGAGTAGTGCCAGTACATCCAATCCATCCTCCCAGACGCTCGATTCGACATCGGTTTCTGAAGGGAATCACGTCACAACAAGCAACGATGTAGATAATCCCCAGTTATCGGACACGTCTCTGCATGTGGATGATTCAGCGGATGCGACTCCAAGACAGGGTTCTCGTAGCCAGGGTATGCTGAGCGGAGAGGGATTGGATGGTACGCATGCGGCGATCGCTCAACCGAATATTGCGCACCTGCTGGCACTCTCGATGCCGGAGAACGAGTGTCATGAGGCGTCATCGCCGCCGCCGCACTCTGAGACGACGCCATCTCGAGGCGAGAACGACAGGAGTTCTAGCTCGGGGCCCACAACGTCTACCGCAGCGGCCAAGAACAAGGAGCTTGCCAGGGTGGTAGAGCAAGACGTGCCTTCTCCCGCACTGCAAACGAAACGCCAACGAAGTCCGTACGTCAAGTGGAGTAAGGAGGAGGACGACCTCCTCGCGCAGGTACGTCGTCGTCCCTTTGTTGCCTCGTCCGCGCAGGCAATATTGACAAAGGAATGCACGTAGGCAGTTGCCAAGTATGGGCAAAAATGGGATTTGGTGCAAAAGGCGCTGCCATCGAGGGGGTACCACCAAGTGCGGCAACGGTGGTTGCGCAAGTTGGGTAAGTCGTCGTCCCTGGGTTTTGGCTGTGTACCTACCGAAGATGGATGTTGTGTTCGCTGACCCAGATCGTGGCAGGGGTATTCGACAGCAAGCCTGATCTATCATCGTTTCAGACGGCTGCGACAACGTTCCCGTCGACGTCGCGCGGGGACGGTGTCGAACCGAGGGGGAATCCCAAGTTGGGGTTGGCGCCGTTGAGCAGTGAGAGGGCATTTTCTGGGTTGGTGGGGAGGCCGCCTTCGTTGCCTTCGTGATAGATTTTTTTTCTCTTTTATATAACGAAATGTACCGTGTGCTTGATTTTAATTAGTGGAGGTGGTGTAAGAAACTCTTAGTTCATTTTCTATTTGACACGGGACTCCGGGATGATTTTATTGTGGACAGCCTTGTCTGAGACCCCACCACGGATCGACTCGGAATCGCCACATTTCCCCGAGGGCCATATTCACTGTTCGGATGAAGATGCTCGCCCGTCACGGGGGACTGGAACGTTTGCAGAAACTCCAAGGAGAATGATCTTATCGATTCGTCCTGGCTTGGCATTTTGTACTCGCATGTAATCCACAAAGTCCGACGCCCTTCTCGACCCCCACGATTATCTCAAGGTTGTTCCTTTGCCGTACAGTCACACCCGGCGCACGGTGGTGCAACGGCATTCCCTGAGACTGGAATGATGGAAGAACAAAAGGCACCTGACCCGATTACTAGGTATCTCCATGCTGCAAGGAGCTACAGTATATATCTTTCCATATACATAACACACAGGCCCCCACCCTTTGGCACTTCCGCGGTACCCTGTACGACTAGATATCGTTGTTTCCCAACGATACCCGATCACCAACGACCATAACCTATCGCCGTTTGCAATCACCGACACCGAGCGATGGCGCATACCGTCGCCCAATTCGTAGTAGCGCTCCTTGCAGCCAGTAGCGGGCCGTCGATCAACATGACCGCGCCGCAGCTGGGATTTCCGCAAGAGCTGCAGCAGTCATGGGCACAGTATTCGCCTTGGTTCCCCGCGGCGACGTACGTGCCAGTGCCACCGCCGGTAGGGTGTGAAGTCGTCCAGGTACGTTCACGCGTCGGCGTTTGAGACGCATTATGATGTTGACGCACATTTCGTCTGATGCTCGCGTCGTCGTCGACTGATGCAATGTTTATTTGTGTGTTCGTCTGTACCGGCAGGTCAATCTGGTAAGGCTTGATCCTGCCCCCATCTCCTCGAAAACCAAGCCACTCTAACTGACGAACTGGGACGATGAACGACATTGAACAAAGCTACTAGTACAACGTCACGGCGCACGATACCCTGAAAAGGCTGCTGCAAAGGCTATCCAGAAGAGCGTGAAGAAGTTGAAGTACACGCTAGGAATCGACGATCTGGTCCCGTTTGGGGCGGCGCAGTACGTTTTATCTCCCTCTAGGCTCCCTGTCCTTCCTGGACCTGGAGCCTCGTCTATTCCGTGTTCATCTCCGTACTCACGCTTATTTCTTTTGCTCGGCCGTGTCAAGGTCGTTCGATGCAGGCCAGCAACATTTCGTGCGATATGTGGGTCTCGTGGACGCAAAGATGCTTCCATTCATCCGGGGCTTCGGAAAGTGGTCGTGTGATCGACTCAGCGCGTAACTGGACTGCTGGTAAGAAATGATAAGGTCTGGACGGAAGAGGGTGTCATGCTCAAACAAGACATGCAGGTTTCACGCACACGAGCGAGTAGAAATACGTACCCGAGATATCTGTGATCATTCCTCAGTCGGTTCGTCTCCCACAAGCGATCCCTCTCCAGTCTTCATAGACCATCTCACATACCACTAGACAAACGACACACTGGATGACAAAATGTGTCCACAAGTCGGTACGTCGAAGGCTTACGCAGGTTACTTAAGACCGACCCGACAACTAGCAGAGGCTGTGAGTCCGGAAATGTGCAACCACGCGACAAGAGCATGGGTGGGCGTGTTCACACCTACGATTGCCGACCGCATCAACGCCGCGGCGCCAGGTGCGAAATTGAAAAGACCGATGTAGTGAATTTGATGTCGCTCTCACCTAGCCCATGGTGCGATCCGTTCGCGCTCGAAGAGTGGGCGTCGTATGAGTATTACGGTAATCTCACTGATTACTATGGGAACGGGTAAGTCTGATCGTCCTTAGGCGGTTTCGCCCCCACTCACTGAGCCTCGGGTTCCCCAAGATACGGACAGAACCTGAAGCTCGGGTGTGTGCAAGGTGTTGGGTACGTCAAAGAGTTGCTCGCCCGACTGACAGGCCAACCTGTTCAAGACGAGACGCAAACCAATCATACGCTCGACGACTCTCCCATGATCACCTTCCCCCTTGATCGCACTTTTTACGCCGACTTTTCGCACGACAACCAGATGATCTAGATCTACAGCGCACTCGGGCTCTTCGTGCAGCCTCACGGTCTCGACCCGGCACGGCTGGAAAATGGGCGTACTTGAAAAGATTCAAAAATGGTGCCGTTTTCAGCGAGGATTGTCACGGAGAAAGTGGCATGTCATGGGAAGGGGGTTGAAAAGTCTCGAGGCGAGTACGTGCGGGTGTTGGTCAACGATGCGATACAGCCGCTCGCGTTTTATGGTGCGCGTGGAGACGGGCATGTGCGCTTGCGGACTTCATGGAGAGTCAGCGTCATGCGCGGAGTAACGGGCAGGGGGGCTGGGCGCTGTGTTTTGCGGGAGAGGAGGCATGAGAGGATGGTTGTCGCTCGTCTTGAGATTACTAGTGTGTTGGCCTCGGGATGATTGTGGATGGAAGAGTCAAGACATGTACTGATGTTGTCGTAAGATGTTTCGGTAAACAAGGAATGGTCATAGTGGCATGTACGCCGCTCGCGAATGATGATATTCGGAATTACCTCAGATTCACTCCTGGGAGCCTCATGGCTGTTCGTGAAGAGATTCAAGGTTATACGTATGCCAGACACAAACTACAACTTGATCAGACAACGGGGTCCGATTCTGTGGTGATGCTTAGCATCACGCCTTGCATCCGATACCATATATGGTCGGTTGCAGGACTACAAATAATTTATGTTTATGAAACTGTGTGAAAATCAAAAATCGTGGATAGATAGACAGTACAGATCCATATGAGATAGCGTGAGGACTTGGGGGGAAGATTGAGGGGTTGTACTAATGCAAGTCGATGATACATGCACAAGAAAAGATTCGCGTCCGTTATCGCTACAAGATGAAATGAAGCATAGTCACCCAAGGAAAACATGAGATCCAAACCAATATCAACGCCAAATTTTACCGCTCGGGGAGTAACATCAACTCTGCGCTTGTCTTGTCCGGTGAACCTGGATCAGGTGGGAGGGGAGCACCGTCGGGGTCGAATTCAAGATCCACTTGAGGACGTAAACTTTGTTCAAGCATGTCGCGGTCTTCGTCAGTCATAGGGAGGGGCGATGCGGAAGCGAGGCGATCGAGAAAGTTTAAGTCGAAGGCGTTATCAACGGTAGGGAAACTTTCCTCTCGCGAGGATGATGGAGGTGGAACTGGTGGAACTGGTAATTGCGACGCGCGGGTGACATTGGAAGCAAAGAAGGTATAGATATAGGAAGGTGATGTGCTCGAGTTTGCGGATGAAGCCCGACCGTGCCAGTACCTCGGTCCCTGAGGGCATAGAGGCACCTGCGAGGCACGGTGAAGGGAAAACAGTCCATCCGCGGCCGTTTGGCACGGTTTATATCGGGTGCCCAGCGTATTGCCGCTGTGCATGTGTAAGCACCGGGTAAAAAAGTGAAAGGACTACTTACCATATCGCACAACCCACGCCTTCTCGAACACATCCGCACGCACTGCGGATCATCCTGACAACTGTATGGCGCTCAAAGTATGACGCGTCCATCGGTACGACAGCAGATGTTGCCTCATCTTTCCCAACCCACACACTAGAGCCATCTCGACGTGAAGCCCTTAAGTGAATCACAGCCCCACACCCATTCGTCTTCCGCAAATGATCATCATGCCGATGTAAACCGCTATCCGACGGCGCTGGGGGATAAGACGGCAATGGCGACCGCACGTACAGCGACGTTTGTGATACGAAAGACGGCGATGCCTCCTCTCCGCCGCAGTAGAGCGTGTATCCGTAAGTTTCTGGCGAAGGCACGGATCTGCCCTGTGGACGAGGTGAGGATGGGTCATAACCCTGTTCCCAAGCTTGTGTAGACTCGTCGTCGTCGCTCGGAGGCTCGATCCACGAGGGTGTTCTTGCGACGATAACGGTTGGGGGTGTCACCCGACCGCTTTCATTGCGCTGGGCGTTCAATAGATTGTGGTCAAGCCTCATTGCTCCTCTTCTCCGTAGCCTGGATGCTTCACCTGTGCGCACGAGATCTGAGAGAACGATGGAGTCGTCTGCGTCTGTGGGCTCCATTGGGTCTGGAGATGGTGGCCGAAGGAGGGAGTCGCTTCTATAGCGCATGGGCATACTGAACGTCGATGAATCGATGATGGTCGTTCTGGTGCAAACACATTCGAAGGGTCAGTGAATTAGGTAAGTCGTGCAATAAGATTACGTCATCACACTCTCCATCATTCGGCCCCGCACTCGTGTGCTTCAAGAATTTCCATACTGATGCCTCTCGTCCATTGACCGACACCATTTTCATGCATTCAGCGGGAAACTTCGAGAAGCGGCGAGGGTTATAGAAAAAGTCAAATTCCGTGTCTGCAGATAAGATGATGTGTCATACGTCCTTACCTACTAGACTTCCAAACCGAATGTCTTTCTCCAGGGATTTGCTACATTACATCGGGTATGTCTCATCTCAAGTTTAGCGTCTAGCCCTGGGTGCTCACCATATCTGCCTTATCGGCGATCGCTGTCTACCAGAGCAAGATAACGTTGCCAGTGAATCGTAGTTGGCTAGTTTACTGCCATCTGACGGGCATGCTCGGCGGACCCTTGCTTGCATATTGGATGAACTACAGGTTCTATATCCACAGAAAAGGCGCTTCCCCTTCTTCCCCACCGTGACTTCGCCATCCTCTCGCTGCCCAACTCAAAACACTGCGTTGGCTCATTGCAGTATGACCGTACGCTCGATAGGGGCACCGCTGTGAGGTGTTTCGTCCGATCATCCTTTTGGTATTTAACCACAATGTACTGCATATAGTGGTACACTATCGATCGCGTCGGCCGTCGCGAACTCTGGATCTTGATGGTATACGGACAGTCACTATCAGAAGTTATTTGCGTCAAATTGAATACATCGCAGATAAGCATTCCCGCTGTCTTCTTGGTCTTTGCATACGAAGCGTGTTTTACCTGGGGTCAGACGTTATACTTTTTTGTTTTAATGTTACTTTCCGACGTGTTCGCGTAAGTTGGATGGCGATCGTCTGGATTTCGTCCTTGCATATATTGTTTGGCTGTTTATTCTGAGTTGGCAGGATGTACCCTCTGGCAGCAGCCACCGCAGCGAGCGTCAAGAGGGCCCACGCTGCTGGTGTCGAGGGTACCGTACAGTCGTATATTGCCCGGGAAAAAGAATCTGTTGGCACGGAAGTGGTTGAGATGAAGAGTTCACAAGTCTGCACAAAAAGTCATGGACGTGGCCCAAATGATTTACGATATATACTCTCTGCAAGCGCGATCCAAGCATTATATGGGGACACTCACGGTGACTACTATATAAATCAATAAAGGGATGTGCCGGCTGTTAGCACCTTCCTCAAGAAGAGAGCCTGTCTGCCTACGCATGGGTATACGCGAGGAAGGTGTCATCCCCAAAGTGCACGACAAAGTAGTGCCACACTAATGGGCAGCGTCAGCACACCATCTGCCCGGCCTACTAGATGTACGGGATCTCACCGCCTGCAGATATAAGGACTGTATGGAGCATGTCTAAAAGGAGTACCCAAGGCACCTAAAATTTGAAAAAAAAATCTTCCGTAGAAAAGTGATAACCTGGTAACCTACCAATGACTTCAATATGATGCTGTCCTCTGTGTAACTGATCATCATTAATACATCAGAAAGGGTAAATGATTCACATCTAGACTGACCGCTCGTAGTAAAGGAACCTACATGAACAGAAAATGATGAGTAGTGGCACTGTAAAACGGCACGGGTTACCCAAGTAAGATGCAATGTGCTCACACTATAGAAGACTAGCGCAACGAAAACCGAGGCGAGAGTAGATCCCCAACTGTTGCTGAGACTGATGGTTGCGCTTGTGCTTCCATTGGTGGCCATACTGGCAGGAAGGAGTCAAAACCGGGTGGAGAAAGGCACGCGGGAATCTTGTGGGCTCAATATTGCGCAATGTTGTAGTTCCCGTATTGGGGCATTGATGATCAACATGGATATGGTCGATTGATCGACGAAGCAGAGGCACCCCGACTCACTGGCACCCGCATAAAATACGCACTGGCACCGGCTAAAACCTCAAACGAATGAGTCTAAACTGTGCGGACCGCAGTAGAAAAAATTGACATGTCCAGACTCCTTGGGAGGAGTGTGACAGTCAATCATATATAGGTCTTGATGACGATGTTATCTTATCCGTGATAACGATGTGGCTGCTATTCGAGGCAGCAGGACCTCTGGTGGCTGCTCTGAGAGCTTCGAGTCTTGTGTGTGCTTTATGTAAATAAACCTACCGCCTACAAGACCGATGAGTAGTGTATACTCCAGGAATGTCACGGACACTCACCCGAGCGAGCACTAAACTCGTGTAAGTCATGCCTCGGGCCTGGGGATGGATATAGAGATGAGGACTGATGTGGTTCTAATAGTAAACTGGCACCCTTGGTACCTCGTTCACAATGAAGTTGAGTCTGTTTTCAAGAACGTGTTCAGGGCTCCCTCAGGGATGATGGATCAAGTCTACGTTCAAATTGACCACAGGATTCCGCGCTAGTCTAGTCACCAGACCAATTTCGGGCCGGGGAGAAGAGACTGGCATGGCATCCCGGGGGGGCTTCAAAAATTTGGTCAGCTAATACTGTCGGCCGCTGACCTCAGCACTGGGCAGATGGGACTCACCGCGACGGTGCAAACAGATTGCCACAACTTGAAGAGCCTTCAGATCTCAGACGCTTCTGCATATTGATGCCGACTTTCCCGACTGAATATTCTCGCTCTGGTAACTCTGTGCATTTTGTGAGCCGATAGACTAGGAGATGGGAATTTTGCAGCGTCCGTTTGCTTCCGAGAGTTCTGACCCCCAAGGAAGCAACACCGCAAGTCATGAAATTTCCGAATAACGGTAATCCCCGACTGGGCCGAAGTTAACATTGAATGTTGAACATTAGTTCAATTTAAGTTCCCCCGCCAGTGCCGGACTGTCGAAATCAATGGGGAGAGAAAAAAAGTATGAAGATCACACGCAAGATGACTGTAGCTTGAGAACTGCAAGTTTACGGAGAAAACACGCGTTGCTTGGTGTCCCCACAATACTACAATCGGCCGGGCCTGAAGCTCAAAGGCCTGACTCTGCTTTTACGCAATTCAAGTAAACTTGGGGCACGGCTACCAACGGTAATTGGCACAAGGCTTTACAAATGACACGCTGTGTAGTGTGCACTGTGTAGCATTGTCCGCCATCGACACTGACCAAACAATGGAGGTATTCGTCGTGTATTTCTCTTCCAACTTACTCCCTGTGCTGGTTAAACTTGAAACAGGCTCGATCATGTGTCCACTGTCCTCAAGGGACATCTTTCATCCCACGACCGTTCACACAGTGCCATCGTCCACCTGACCAATGGCCTAGCTGGCATTTCTGGGTGCAGACGAAACTGTTGTTGTTCGTGGTGTTTGCTTTCTGGTGTTCTTTGCTCAATCCCAAGCTGCCTGGAGATATGTCTACTCACGAGGTCTCGGATTCTGTCGTGTTTCCCAACCTCTATGAGGCAGGTATTACCGAGCTTCAGCAGGGTCTTGAAAAAAGTCAGTTTACGAGCATGGACCTGGTCAAGGTCAGTCCTGTGCTAGCATTTCTGTGATTTCCTGGTGTTATATGCGTTCTCTAGGCATACCTTGCACGGATTGAGGAGGTTAATCTGAAGGGGGCTGCCTTGCAAGCAGTCATAGAGACAAATCCACAAGCATTGGCACAGGCAGCAGCACTTGATGCTGAGCGCAAGACCAAAGGTAGTCGTGGCCCATTACATGGCATCCCCTTGCTACTCAAAGACAACATTGCGACTCTGCACGAGGAAGGTGAGAGCTCATTTCGCACATCGTGACCGATATGCGCTGAGATTCTACCATCACAGGCTTGAACACAACTGCCGGTATGCACTTGTCATGGGCCCGACCCGAGTAGACCAGCGTGGCAGCGTCTCATACCTGTCTCAGGATCATATGCTCCCCTTGGTTCCGAGGTCGCAGGCGACGCCCCTGTAGCGGCGAAGCTCCGTGAGGCTGGAGCCATCTTCCTCGGCAAGGCCAACATGTCCGAATGGGCCAATTTTCGAGGAACCGTTCCCAACGGATTCTCTGGACGGGGTGGACAGACTCTGTCCCCGTACTATCCGAACGGAGATGCCTCTGGCTCGAGTTCTGGCAGTGGGGTCGCGATGGCTGTTGG
>JBBPRX010001036.1:0-10127 GCA_038093195.1 Boletus fagicola | reverse complement strand
GGAGGCGTATCGATGGTCCGGGCCCGTGTCGCGTCTGGTGTATCTGTCACCTCCACACGAACCCCTGTGCGACATCCGGACAAGGATATCGCCAAGATCAGCCCTGCATCGATGGCAAAACGATTGCCGTCTGCAGGGCGTACGACGCCCGTCGCACATAAAAAGTCGTTGGGCAGGAACATCGTTGAAAAGAACGGGGGTCACATAGCCGCTCCCGCACCCTCCCCGCGTATTGGTCGCGTGGAGATCGGAAAAGAACGAGGGTCAAAGACTGACAACGACAAGGAAAATACGCCCTCCGTCCCACCGGTCGAGTTACCAGACGGAAATGACGACACCGAGACGAACCTTCACACCGTCTACACGGCGCTAGAGACCCCAGAGCAGGGAACGGATCCCGTTATCACCCCCCCTCCGCTCGAAGATGATCAGATTTCCGACGACACCCTCGCCGGGCGAGAGAGCAGTGAAACGTTCACCACCTCCACCCGAACGCCCGAGACGAAATCTTCACCTGAACCTACACTCACCGAGTCAACCCTCGCGTCTGCAGTCCCCCGAGGGGCAACGCTCGACATTGGTATCCCCTGTATCATCTCTTCCAAGCGGAAACGATTCCGTGCGTTTGCGAGATATATTGGAGAAGTCCTTGGCGAGCGTGGACCTTGGGTTGGCGTCGAAGTACCTATCGACACCTGGGTCGGCGACGTCAGTGATGGCCGTGCCTGGTGCGACGGTTCTTGGGGCGGCATTCGGTACTTTGATATTGGCGGGAACGGCTCTGAATGGGAGTTTGGTGCTGGCGAAGATACTCGTGCGCCACGGCGGCGCAAGGCGGAATGGAGCAACGGCACGTCGACACTCAAAGGATCGGGTGGTATGAAGAGAGAGGGGGACCAGTTACATGTCGGATTTGCCAGGATGAAGCGGATGCGGAGTGCATCCCCTGCCGCAAGCGACATGTCGGCATCAGAGTCCATGGGGCTATTTGTGAGGCCGCAACAAGTGCTGTATGTGGTGGACGCTGTCGGCACAGACCTCTGAAGCAATCCACCATGCTTATATGTCCTTCCTGTTCTCCACACTGCCACATATCTTTTCTTGACGACCGACACGACCCCACCCACTATGCTGTTTTTTCTGTGGATACCTGACGTGACCGCGTCATTATAACAACCCCTAGTATTCCATTCATTCCCGTCGGATTGATCGCAGGAACTAATCTCTCATACGACACAGAAATTCGTAATCCCTTGCATTGTTGCGTTTTTCGTTAGAAGGTTCGCATCGCTGTCCTTGTCACTCTGTTCCATGCACTGAACACACCATCAAGCTAGCAAATACTCGTTTACCGGATACCACATTCGTTGAAATTTTTCTTGTTCTTTCTCTGCTTTTACTTTCTCTTTTGTTCTTTCTCGCTGCTCGTGTGCTTAACCTAGCTGGATGCGGATTTGAGGTCGAAAAGGTTCACTTCTTCGAATGAATAATGCGTTTCCTTTTTCTCCTTCTTTCAATGCCCCCTCTCTCTATGGACTGTACCGTCACCCTTCAAGAACACTCCTGCCACTCGTTTCCTCTTTGTCCGTTCTGTCTGCATTTTCTCAGGGGCACCGTGATTTTCTATCGCTCGTTTCGCCTTCTCTTTTTTTTTTTTGATGCTCTGCTCTCTTCGGAAAGGTCCACCACACCATGACGATTGTATTTGCCGAGTCACGAATATACAAAACTAACCCAACACATCCGGTCGCGTCGCACCGGTGTTGTAGTGGCAGTCTGTCAGAAGGTTGTGGACCGACGTTCCTTGTTCAAATCTTGCACGTGAAGAAGTCATGCCTGTTATCGGAACGTCTTTGAATGCTAGTAACCTCCAGCTGCAGGATGATTGACGGGCAGTAGACCTTGTCCTCCGTAATGATCTTTTTCCCTGGGGTGCTGCGTTTCCCGTGATCCTACTGTCTGTGTTACTGACCATGCATGAATCTGGCACGATTCTCCGTGATAGATATGCAGTCAGCTCTGATGGGTTGATACTAGATGCAGTACGTAGACTTTCTCATAGTGTATAGCGTCGATCGGGATTCAGGAGCGACAGAATGTTGATGTATTTTATGGGATTTATGCACTACAGTATTAGAGTGCATTTTGGCCGGGAGAGGGCTCGAGTGCAGCTCCCCGAGGCTATGCTATACGGGCTAATATACGTTACTACCAGATGCATTATGAACCATCTACTGTACAGTAAATCCGATTCCTACTACGTCGGCCTCGTGCCTCGTCTTACGTAGGTCGCCATTGAATAGCAGCGCAAGGCAGACCACACTATGGGTCACCTCACATACTTTACATCCCAAACGAGACGTGTCGGCAGGGTTACTCCGAGTCATCGCATCCGGCAGCCCCTACGAGCCCGGACAATGCAAATATGTGCGCTTCGCAGATCGCCGAAAAATAAAATTCGTAGTCTGAGTGTTCAAGGTGTGACTCGACGAGGTTGTCTGTAATCTTGCGTGCGAGCGTGAAGAACCTAAACATGGTGAAGTCGTATCCAACAAGAAACCGACCATCAGTTCACCCATAGCGAACGGGGTTTCCGGGAAGTAGACAGACCAAGATATCTGAGCTTGCCGTTGGTAACCGTTCTCGACGTCCTGGTCATCTGTTGATGGCGTCATCTCAGTTTTGTCGTCACTGAGTAGAGTCGAAGGGCATCAGCGACACTTACGCCATGCCTCGAAATAGAGCAGGTTGAGGAAAATGCTTCCGTTCCTGTTGAACGCGACGGGTCCACCGCCCATGTCATAGAAAATGTGCAACGAGGTTGTCGGCAGGTCGTATATCTGAGCGAGAGGCGTAATAACGTGTATGAATCGAGCGAGCGGGTCGCGCATGCGGGCCATGAACGTGTCGGTGTCGGGCACATCTATCCATCGCTCAGTAACCCAGACGTCATCAGTTTCAATATCCTTGTCCATTCTCACCTGTGGTGGCAAACACCTTCACGTCTCCCATTTTCCCTAGTCAGATCGTCAGTAACCGGGGATGGATGAATGAACCTCCATCCTACCGAGGAGTTCCAGATTTCCAACCTGGTCAGACGTATCGCACGATTCGCAGTAATCCTCATTCAGGGACTCACTGACGAGCTCCACCCTCTTGCGATTATGGAGTAATGTCCCTTCTTTAGGCTTGCATGCCACTGCCATGTCAACGTTGGCCCCTGAACAGCACACCCATCAAATCACAATCAACGTAGACGTGTATGTATCACCCACAAATGTTACGTTGGGGTGTCACATGTCGCGTATTTCTGTCATGCAAGGATCAACAAGACATTTCATTGCCAAATGCAACTCGAGCGTACTGTGGAGCCTGGGGAGACGGCCTGGATCTAACGATCTCCGACTCGGAGGAGGAGGAGGATGGCACATGTGAGATGAGCTTGCGTCTCAAATTTTGCAGCGCGTCACCGATGGGGTAGGCGTTGTTGATGGGCTCTGGAGTGGATGGGGAAGTCGGTGGACGTGTGGTTACCAACTCGTTCGGAGGCTGCTCTGGTACACAGGGCGTCATAGCTGGAGGTGGGATTGTGGGAGGCGGAGACGGACTGGATCTAACGATATCCGACTCGGAGGAGGAAGAAGATGGCACATGTGAAATGAGCTTGCGTCTCAAATTCTTGATGGGGTAGGTGTTATTGGTGGGCTCAGGAGTGGGAGGGGAAATCGGCGGACGTGTGATTAATAACTCGTTGGGAGTTGTGCGCAGCGGAAATGAGCCAGGTGTGGGTTTCCAGCCTCTGGGAAACCTAGGGCCCCGCGTGGGTGACTTGGAGCGCGTCGCAATGGAATCAGGGTGATTCGCTCTCAGTGGTACTAGTGGCTTCACCGGTTGGGGGATGAGGGTTGTCGAAGAGTTGGACACCTTCGCTCCGGTGTAGAAGCTTCTCCTTGTGTCTTCCACCAACTTCCTGTCTTGTTGCTGTTGTTTGAGGATCTTGTCAACTTATGGGACGTATGCGTGAGTCGCGAAACTCGGGAACAGGTATGTACGCAATACCGACCGTTATAACCTCTCCGTTTCAACACTTTTAGATCGGTAGAGAGAATCGTCATAAATAGGAGGGCATCGTTGACCTTGGCCTTCTCGAATAGTAACCGACACAGAGACGTCGCAATTCTGCGTGTATCACTGAGTACCAGAGTAAAACGGCGAAGAATGGAACGCAGCAACTCACTCATACATGTCCACTTGTGTGCTGTCGGACAGCCACAGTTCGATTGGTCCCGTAGTACCGACACGCTTCGCAGTTGCCGATGCGTCCAGCGTGCGCGTCGTCTTGCCACTCCCGAAATCAAGCGTTTTAGAGACGACCAAATTTGCAAACACCTTGACTTTGAAGTTGTGCGTGCCGGAAAGCCACGAAAGAGACACCTTCGTGTGGGTGTGAATGTGCTCGTGGAGGAACAAGGGTAACCTCTCAAGTATGAGAGCCCGGACGTCAGATGCGGTCTTTGTATCTGATCCCTCGTTCGAGACGGTATACTCTTCTCGAATGAAAGTGCTCAAGCGTCGGGATCCAAGTGATGCGTAAAAGCCTGTGGGCACATAGTTAGTCATGGTATACCCCTCTCTACCCAAATCACAACGTTTGCGCACTTTCTAAAAGGTCCTCTTGCGGAGCGGTAAAGATGGAGTCGCTGAAAAGCTGGTACGCGTCCATATCATCGGCGATGACGACCTCACTGGGTTTCCGTAGATCGTGCAGATCTTCCCATCCTTCTTCATCCCATTCCGTGTCCAAGAACGTCTTCGAAGCCTTCTTGCGACGCACACCGAGCAAGATTGGCGATATCTTCATCTTGCTCAATGTACTAAAGGTGATAGCATGGCCGTTGATAGCCAGATTGCGTACCTCTGCCAAGAAACTGGGGACCGAGTAAGTGGACAACCACTGACAAGGACAGGGACAGGACACGGCGACACACACTTTTCGTACCCTCCAGAAAGCTCGTAAAACTTATTTGGATCTGAAATCAAGATCTCCGCAACCTCGTTTATGGAAGGCTGTTTCTTCGAACCACATGCACTCAAAAACCTATTCGCGACAGGCCCGAAATCGACAAAGACGAACAACTTGGAATGAAATTCCCCTCTGGTATCGTCACGGAGGTAACACTGAGTAGGCGCAAGCCATCGCAATGGTTGGGCCCCTGAACCCTTCATGGGGACGATCGGCAGCTTTGAGAGTATGGTCCACTGGGATTGGGTGAAACCTGTCGCATCCTGTGGGAAAATCGAAACAAAGTGTGAGAGAAACGCTTACTCGAGATGTGCTCTACCAGAATCTCAAACCAATGCCGCGCGGTGGCTTCGTTGGGTGGTGGTGTTTTCTCCAGCAGGGAGAGGAGCATCGATGTAAGGGGGTGAGGTTGTATGCCTAGTTTACCGACGGCAGCTTCTCGACAACTCTCTTGAGCGATCGAGCAGCCGAGTCCTTTCCACCGAGTCCCAGAGCACACCTAGATTGGCGGAAGTAACCATGTTGATGGAGATAATATGATATTATGAGGGTAATGTACCTCCCCTAGCTTTCCTAAATGAGTGCCATCCTCGCCCTCTGAGGGGATATATGCAATGTGCCCAAAGTTGTCTATTCGCATAGTTGCAGCAGACGACTTAGCATCAGGCTTGTTGTTGTCCTTTTTGGTACCAAGATTCTCTTCAGAAGCTTGATACGGCTGCTTTACACCCGAGAATCCAGTGAAGGCATCATTCAAGTTTCTCACTGCAACCAGTTTCTATACTCATGGCAATGGACCAGATAAGCAGATAATAAAACAACAGAAAGAAACCCACAGCCTTTCCAAGATAATCTTTGCTCTTGCAATTCTTAAGTTTACTTTCCGACGGACGATATAGAACGCCAGTGGGCTAAGGGACACCAGGTGAGGTACCATACAAAAGGAGAACAGAGACAGGACCACGAACGATGCTGAATACAGTGTACCCATCCCCACGATCTCGAATGGCCTCGTCAATAACGCTGTGCTCATACGTGGCCTTTTGTCTGCTAGCCTCTTGCATATCTGCCATCCCTCCTTCCACATAGCCGAGATTTATTTTGGCGAGGCCTTTGTTAAACATGATTTCTGCGGAAAAGAGTTTGAACTTGAGACCGACTTGCTCGTAGTTGCTAGGGGGTGATGAGATCGGGATAGGACAGGTTGATGAGAACTGACATAGCCTCATTTCCGCGGAGATAGAGGTACGCATCCTCAAGGTTTAGGAGCGCAAGGTCGTAGCGCTGTAAAAGAAAATTGGACACGCCGCTTTGGAAGTACCTAGAAACGGGGGGAATGGGAGAAGTGATCAATGAAACATACACACACAGGGTGCCATATGCACATTTGAATCCGCCACCGCTGAGTCGGCACCGATGGTTGCGACTCGCCGGGACAGGGGCAAGCCTAGATGGAGACTCACGCGATCGCAAGGTAAGAATCGAGGTTGGTTGCAGCGACGAAATGCTCGACGGCGGTCTCGTGTTTGCCAATGGTGGCATATATAATCCCCATATTTGTGAGGATCTTCGAGGAATGAGCAATACGCTGGTTATCATGCAAGTGAATGAACTATGGTTCGGAGTGTGCCTGTGGAATCTATAGCTCACGGAGAATAGGTCGAGAGCTTGTTCAATGTTTTGCTCATCGTATGCTTTGAGAGCGGCGGCCCAAGTTTTTAGTTCAGCCTTGAGGGACATAGCAGGACTATTGGTTGAATTCGGAAGTGTATGATCCAACTATGGTACTATTGCCAGACGCAAGTTTGGGCGAAAGATCAACGGTCGAAGCTAAGCAGTCCAGATCGCAACGCAAGGCCTGATATTTATACAGTATGACAAACCGTGTCTCAGTATAATAAAGTGCCGGCGGATCTGGCAGTGGCAAATTGAAAGGGCCTCAGACTGATAGTCCGACTAATAGTTCTGCCAGTGCAGTCCTAATTAAAGACTTATCGGACTTTCAATTGGATACCTTGTATGGTATGTCCTTTCCACAGCTCTCGCTACGAATTTTATTTTTTCGGGTGAATTGATTTAATTATGTGGTTTCTTGCGCACCCCTACGGGTGTAGTCGGAGTGCCCGAATATCAACGAAACCTTCCTTTTCGGGCGGTAAAACGTTCGAAAGAACCGCCGAACCATACATACCAAGTCGATCGGTCGCACCAAGGCCGTATCTGGCGAATCGAAGCGGTCGGATACGTCGTATATGAAGTATAGAAGCCGGGAGAGCGTTACTAAGGCGCGAAACGCGAGCACGACGGCCCCAGAGTCGATGGAAAGCGAGTGAAACCACGAGCGTCACCACGAGCGTCACCACGAGCGCCACTACGAGGTACGACTTATACCTTATTTGGACATCACTTGGACGCAAGTCACGCAACACGGACGATACAAGATCTGCGCACGCATATGCTGCACGGACACAATACATGTATTTATTAGAAATCTTTGAAAAGTGTTTTCTTTCTTTTTTAGTATTTAGATCTTTTACTTGACTACCCTAGCACCATTTGAGGGGGAGTATTGGATATTCAAATGGTATAGTATTCCTACACACCTAGGCTTACATAAGCAACTCATACCAAACTTTCACTTCGAATGGTGACTCAGATCACTGACTCAATATCCACAGTCTACGGGCTATCGAACCCCTGTTTACTTTCCACACATCCAACCTTGAGCTGAACGTAAGCTGAGGGTGGGGAAATTGCAGCCTGAGCGAGCGAGCGGTGGCGATCACGTCATCGTAAAATAGCCCTTTTTGGGCGGTAAAACGTTCGAAAGAATCGGCGGTTCTTCACTCTAGTTTGACTGACTCTTCAATGAAGTACGCGATTTGATTCTTCCTCGACGATGCGGTGGGTTTATCGGGTCGATTGGACATCTGGGGTGGTTGCTGGGTGGTACGCATGGCCCAGGTACGTCGCTCCTCGTGCATTTGTACCGTTCTTGCTGACTCGACTCGTCTCTAGCTAGCGAGTTCGTATCGAGTTCGTAGCGAGTCGTTGCGCACGTCGCTCGTTGAGCCACCCTTGCTGCCTCGTCCTCCATCGCTTCTGACACCATTTCCGTCCCTCTGGCGCTCCCGATCGTCGTCAATGCCTCCCGACTCTTTTCGCTCGCCCGTATGGCCTCCCAGCCCTCTATCTCGGCTCGACGAGTTCGTATTGTCGTTGCGCTGCTTCGCATCGCCTCTGGGACCTTCCCTGTCGCTGTGGAAGTTACCTGGTACGACTGCGTCATCGTCTGGCTCATTCTGCTCGGCTCGAGCTCTCCGAGGTAAGTTCTCCTCGTCCCTTGGCTCCAGGTGTTCTTGGACGTGTTCTAACGCGTTACGCAGCTTCTTCCACCGCTTCATAGCGTCCTCGTAGCCATTAGGTGTTCCCCACACGTTCGTCTCGTCGCTGGTAGGTCCGACGTCGTGGCTTGGAATTCCTCTCCAATGTTTGTAGCGGTAAAACATTGGATTTTTTTTGATCATTTCTATCCCGTTGGGGTAGGCAGGCCGTCTATAGGTTAGTGATATAGTGCAGCGCAATCAACCTCAACTCTTCGTACCACCCCTTGGGCGATTTGGTCCCTCAGAATCTGTCCCGGAGGCGTCGAAAACACCATTGCTCCGAATTTGTCAGGACCCGGGCCCTTGCAACATCCCAAGGACGAAATGTCCAGTCCATATGTATCCCGTGACATCCGTTCGCCTTCACCAGTAATAACGTGCGCACCCAGCTGCATGATAACATGGATGGGAATCTGGGGAGCGCGAAGTGCGATCATAGCGGTAGTCAGTGTGCTAGGAGAGGACAACTCGGGTTGTCCTGTTTGCTGCGCCCGTCGGGCGCCCCACTCCGAGGATTAGGGCCGTGTATGGTACGTACATGGACAAGCAAAGGGGCAATATAGGGCCACTGTTTCGAGCCTGCGAAGATGGTGACTTAGATGATGGTGGGTGGCGAGGAGGCTTTCTATCAGCAAGAGCCATCAGTGACCTGTGGTAAGGTGTGATCCCACGGACCAACCGGGCTACTAGAACGCTTTCGGGTTCCCAGCAGCGCTTGCTCGTTTCCTTTCGGTACCATGTCGGCTAGTAGTTCCGGCATAGATTCCTGTCCTAGAGTTGGAATTCGACAAGCGACACTGAATGACATTCTGTAATAGATAGTGACTACAACACAGGCGATTCGCTGTGTGATGATACAGGGGTTCAAGACGACTAGCTCACAAATACTGCACCTGAGTCAGGTCAAGGACGACCTCAGGGCCATCGTTCACCCAAGCGCAACCCATCCGCACATCTCCATCCTCTGACTCACCTCCGTCGGCATCCTAAGGACCGTCTCCTTGCGCAACTCGCCAAGATGACACCTCTCCGAGCACAATACGAACCTCCCAAGCCCGCCTTCCCTTCCAGTGAACAGACACACCGTCGGCGGTCTCTCCGCACTAAAGTAATATACCGCCCCCGCGTACGTGTCGATCAGCGTATACATCTGAGTACCGTGATCTTCTTTCGCCTTGGCCTGGTCATATTGCTCGTCGGAGGCCCCGCGAACTGTACCTCGTCGGTCTGGCACTGCGAATTCTGAACCGCTCGGTGTGTAACCAAGGCGCCGATATCGTCCCTTGTTCCCGCCACCGTACAGATGCTCCGCTGCGGTGTTGATGTGCAGGACGCCTTTAACGCCAATAAACCACGGCTGTGCATCGAGTACCCGGCCCGCCTCACTAAACACAAGCAGCTTCGGCGAGGCCAAAAGTAACACAATCCCGATCACGACGAGCGCGATACCACCCTGGACCGATTTCTTCGCCCCCACTATCGCAATGCCAATAATAAAAATCGGCCAGGCGAGGTAGGGTATGAACCCGACCACTGTCCTCTTCACCGAAGCCGTCTTGACGGGTACGATTTCTGGGAAATCTTTCCATCGGATGCATCCCGCGCGACATCCGTCCACCACAAGCGCACCGTGCTCGGTGATTCCCGCAACCTGGATCTCGGGGACGACGTCCCAAAGATTTGCACCGTAGACGTCGTCGTCGGCGTACCAACATGCG
>JBBPRX010001035.1:0-10127 GCA_038093195.1 Boletus fagicola | reverse complement strand
GTATGACCAAACAATGCCAAATATCACTTGATTTCACTAACATTCCATCCACCATGGCAAAAGTGAAAAAACTGTTGCAATGGTGTTGTCACTTTAAAATGAGTCTATCTACACAGCCACTGGGCCAAATCACATGACCCAGAGATCGATTTGTAGCTGAGGGTATGTACAACATTCCGTCCCACCAAGGCTAAGCGATATTCCCACGGTGTTTGGTGGTGCACGAAGCACACCACAATTAGGGTTAGCATTGCAACGGTTTTTGGAGTCACTATATACAGTATGCCGCTACCTCTTAGGTACTAGAGATTACTCCCTTGACTTCAATGGTAACTCTGCACAAGGCATCCTTGCCTGCACAGACTCTGATTGGGGATCTGACCCCATTACTCACCAATCACAAACCAGCTAATTCTTTAAACTGGCAAACAGCATTTTCTCTTGGGCATCCCATGCTCAAAAATCTGTTGCCCTATCAAGCACAGAAGCAGAATATATGGCGCTCTCTGACTGTAGCCACCAAGCTACAGTATTTGGATTAAAACCCTCTTAGGAGAACTAGGATACAACCTAAAATCCATACCTATCTGTGGTGATAATCAAGGATCCATCTTCATAGCTTCCAATCCAGTCACTGACTCCAAATCTAAACACATTGGAATCAGATATCACTTCATTCGTGAAGCTGTCACTAAAGGACAAGTTGATCTCTTCTTTATAGAAGGAAATGACAACCCAGCCAACATGTTCACCAAGAATCTTGGATACATTAAATTTACCAAGTTTCAATCACAATTAGGTTTGACATTCTATTGAACTCACCACTTTACCCCCACATATATCTTAGCAGCTTCATGTGCTTTTATATGCTTGCAAGCCTCACCAGGCATTTAGCAAGGGGAAGTATTGAACAATAGCGCTCTATAGCAGCTGTTCAATAAGTAGATTAGATAACATATGTACAACCTTAGGGCAAGTATATAGTTATACATAGCTCCACTACAATTGTACTGTACAGTATATAATGAATGGCATAATGCCATGAATAAACAGATATTCTTCTACCTCTAACCACCATGTGAGTTAGCTGTGCTCTCCTCTAGCACTCCTTAAAGGATGCTGCTTTTATAAGCTCAACATGGAACCATGTGCAATGTTGCTCCAGAATTGATAATTAGTGTGTTTCTCCCACTACATTCTTGCTCAGACGATGAGTACGTGTGAATGCATTGGATTAGGGACTGAAATACATTGTCTCGAGCTACATTTGCCAAGTCTGGAGGATCCGGAGTTCCCTCTGCTGTGTTTGCCTTCTCCTTCCCTTTGTCTAACTTCCTAAATCCACCCTTTGGGTTCCTTAACTCTGCAATCCACTTCTTGTAGGAGATGCAGTTGACGGAGTTGTGCATGGTCAATAGGTGATGTTCACACCAGGCAGAGGTGTTCAGAGGTCGAGTGGAGCTTTTGGGAACTCCAGAGACCTTCATGGCTGATTCCAAATGTCCAGACAGGTATAGGCGGGCATCTTCAGCAATGATTCGGGTTTCCACTGCATTGAAGGTATGTTTGCTGTCCTCCATGGTGTTGATGAGTGAGGACTTGAACAACTCCCATTCCAGAGTTTTTGGAAGGGAGTTTAGGAGGATGAATGCCATGACTTTGGAGTCAACAGCAAACTTCATATGGGTGAGTCAGGACTCGGAGGTGCGGAGCAACGTGATGTGTTCTGAAATGTCAGAGTTGCCATTCCAGCTTACATTGAAAAGTTGTTGGAAGATGTGGAAGGCAGAGAAGACACTTGGAGCGTCAAGGAGTGAGACAAGCTTGTCCCAAAGTTCCTTTGCAGAGGCACAGGACTCTGTCTTGAGCAGGAGGGCATCAGAGAGACGTTCCTGTATTATGCCATGTGCTTTTTCATCACATTCCTGCCAGTCATGGATGTCTGAAGTAGTTACTCCAGTGGTTTCAAGGGCAGGTTTAATGTCCGTTCCAGAGACAACTCCATAGGCTTTGCTGCTTTGGAGTTTCCGAGTGATCTTGACTTTCCATAGTGGGAAAGTTTCAGGTCCAGTTAGGATTTTGTCACTTCAGATGTTATCCGATGTCATGCTGGATGACAGGATAGGGTGAGGTGACAGGAGAAAAAATTGTTTTCTGACAGTGGAGTCAGATGGCTGGTAGCTGGAGTTTGTTTGAAAATGTGGAGTGTGTTGAGGGATACGTGAGAGCGCTGAGGGATGCATGAGTGGGTGAATTGTTTGCTTATTGGACGTGAGCATGGCTCATAACCTGTCAAAATCTGGAGGTCCGAAGGTCTGGAGTTTAGCGGAGCAAGTCCGGTGCTATTTGTACTGGAGCTCAGCTGTTGCCAATGGGGTGAAAACAACTAAGTGTATTTACCTATTCATACCAAAGCTAAAGTACATTAGTCTCAGAGTAAGTGATGTATAGAAAACAACTGAAGTGCTGGGAAGAGAAGTGGGAATCTAAATACTGTATGGTGGAGGCACACTCATACCTCAATAACTGTCAGGGAAAACGGAGGAAGGGAAAAGTATGGTAATGTCTGTAGCCAAGTAGCAGCCCTGCAGTGTAAAGGAGAAGGGAACATTTAGGAGTTAGAACTCCTAAACTCCAGAGTAAGAACTCCTAGATTTGGAGTAATAACTCCAGACCTTTGGAGTAGGCAGAGTGACTATGGAAGTGCTTCAGAGGCTCAGAGAGGTGGAAACTCCTTCTGGAGTAGGTGGTATTTTGTCAACACTCATCCATGCTGGTTTCCTTGATTGCCACTTCATCCTGCACTCTGACAACCAAGGTGTCGTAGGTGCACTAAAATTGGGCTGCTTCCACAACACAGCCTCCATCCTTTGCCACATTGTCTCCAACTTCCGGGACCACAATATTTGGCTCTCTATCAGCTGGGTGAAATCAGAGGACAACATCTCAGACAAGATTTCCTGAGGATGCTTCCCCTCCTCTTCTCGTTTCGATTGCCCTCCACCTCTGCCCCACTACCTAAGTCGTTTCGTTGTTTTAGCATAGTCTTACCATAACTGCACTACACTGTTCCTTTCTGTCTTGCACTCCATACCACATGTGTATTCCAAATCCCTCCCTTAAATTTGCAAGAAAGCATTGTTGAGCCTTCCCACTGTTCACCTGTCTCAGAATGGATACCACCCTGGCGTTTCTGGTGCGTGACTTCCTCACAATACTGTCCTTCTTCTCAAACAAAGGAGACAACACCCCGCTTTCCTACACTGCCAGATCACATGTACACCTGGCTTTTGACCATGCATGGGTGGATTCAACCCTCAGATCCTACCACAACACAATCTCCCACTTCCACACTTTCTGCGACTCTGAACAGATTCCCCACCACCTCCGCATACTGGCCAGCAAAGACCTCCTATGTGTGTTTGCAGCCTCATGTGTGGGCTCCATTGCTGGCTCCACTGCCAAATCCCACCTTGCTGCGCTCAAAGCCTGGCATGTTTATAACAACACCCCCTGGCTGGGCGGGGCCTGCCTTCATTACATCCTACATGGGGTTGAAAATCTGACTCCCTCATCGTCAAGATGGCCACCATGTCCCCCAATATCCAGGAAAATGCTGACCCTCTTAGCCTCCCACCTATCACCCACCGACCCCTTTGACATCTACTGCCTGGCAGCAGCCACCTGTGCCATGTGGGCCCAACCTGCCTGGGCGAGATCCTCTCCCAATGGGAGACATCCTACATTGCTTCCAAAGTGGTCTGCAGATCCCACCTGTCACCCCTGTTCAACTCCAACAGGTCGCGCATCTGTTACCTGCCCTTTACCAAAACCACCTGTTCCAAAGGAGAGGACATATGCATCTGCCAACAAGCAGACTCCTCAGATCCAATTGCAGCCCTCAAAAACCACCTGCTTATCAATAACCCCCCCAACAACATCCCCTTATTCTGCTATCACACCTCATGAGGTTGGCAATGCCTCTCCAAGAAAAAGTTGCTGGTGCGCTGCAACTCAGTCTGGACCACCCATGGCATCCCCACCTTATCAGGACATTCATTCTGCATCAGAGGGGCAACTGAGCTCCTTCTGTCTGGCATTCCCCCTGACATTGTCAAAACTCTTGGGCACTGGTCCTTGGATGCTTTCCTGCACTACTGGCAGTCTCTCGAGCCTACAGTATCGTTCCACTCCACATAGAAAACCTTGCCTGTCCCCTTCCTGTCTAGTCTCCTTGGGGCAGTCTCACCTTCTGCAGGGCTGGGTTGGGTGTTTCGTCTGTCTCCATCTCTTCCTCCCACTCTGCAGCTACACCTGCCTGTGGTTTGGGCCAGAGTTCATCACTCTGGTTCTCTGCACACCCCAGTCAGCCAGCTCAGGTCCCAGAGCCGATTTCAGTCTGGGCCCTGTCCTGGGCTATGCCCAGCCCACCTAAGGAAGGCCTGTCTCACTCAGGGACGTTCTCACCATCTCTCCCACATCCCATCACTCCTTCTCCCCACTCTCCAGATGTCTCCCGCCCGAAAACAGAAGTTCCTTGTGGTGTCAGCCTTTTGATACAACCCTCCTTTGAATTCCTTGAGGGCATTGACGACAGATGCAATGGCTAGAGCAACTAAACCATCCATTTTGTCTGGATCAACCAGATGACCACATCACATAAGGTGCCAAATCAGTTGCACAATGGTATCAGCAATAATGTCGTGGCACATTAGCCAAAGTTCACCACCGTCGGATGGAATGGGCTATTAGTGAGGAAAGAGTTAGTATGACATCCTGAAATATAAAATTAAATGTACCAGTGCTGCATCATGAAAAAAAAAATTCTTCATGGCCAAGAAACCACAAAACTTGTGTTTGAATGGTTTGCCATCCCAGTCATGAGTTGATCTTTCGAGTTCAGGTATCCTTGGAACTCATGGAGCCAGGGGCAATGAGGGTGGCCGTGCATCAATGATGACACCAATATGTCATTGTCGTCGTCATCGATGAATCTCCACAAACCGTGCCCGTGATCAGTGATGCACACTTGGGACGATACGACCTCGAACGCCTCTCAAGGGACTCGGAGACAGTGCGATTATCATCGTTGTGGATCGGATGTGCCTCGCTGGCGAATCGCGATGTCCTGGAGGCGCTCAAACCCCTACTCAGCGGCATCACTGAAACAGGAAGATCGTGATAATGGAATATAATCCATTTTTCCTCATTGGCGTGTGATTATCTGTGAATATCTGGGGCAAAACGAGGCGAAATGGGTGATATTGCATTATCACGCTCTTCCTGTTTCAGTGACGTCGACATGCGGTTCCTCCGCCTCCGTCAGCGGGTCAGGCAAGCAAAAAAAAAGGAGTAGAACAGGTGGTCAAGATGGCATCAGAATGGAGGGGTATGGTAGACCAGTGTGAGACTTTGGATGGGTCGATTACAGCGTGTTGGTGCGAGGACTTTCGGACCTCTGTTGAGGATGGTCCCCCAGGGTGTAGAGGCTGTCACTACAATACGTGTAGGGCGAACAACTTGATGAACGCTACCAAGGTATTGCGAGAGTTGATGCTCACTGGCAGATCCATGCGATCGAGCTACGATTTGAAACAATGCACTCATCGTGATATCCTTACCGCATTGAAGCTGGGATGAAGTCAGTATGTCCTTTCGAGTTGCCCCGTCTTCAATGTATGTATGTTTCTACCCAACATCACTACGTACATGATGATTACATCGCATCGGAACATAAAGTGCAAGACAAACAAAACGATAACAAATGCACTCCGGCCTCGCTGTCAACAGTCTTCAAAGGCAATGTACATTTTCAAACATTCAATTCAACGGCCTGCCACACGTAACCTTTAACAACGCAAAAACCATTACCGACAGAAAGCTTGAAAGGATTAAATCCTGAAATAATGAATTTGCGTCGATGTGGATTAGGTGTGGCGTAAGTTCGGTGAGATTGAAGACCGCCGGAAGCATCAACGAGGCACTCGTATGCTAATCACGTCGTAGAGGCTCCCCTGGCCACGCTCACGGATCGTTCTTCTCGCATTGAGCCTGTCCGAATATTCAAGTCCACGTTTAGGTATGAGGAGAGCGTCACGAAACTTACACAGCCAGCATAGAGTTCACATAGCCTTCACATGATGAAAAGTCAGCAGCGTATCATTTGTCATTGGAAAGATGGCACTTGCTCCGGCCAATCACGATGCCCACTGCAGCTGTCCAATAGTTGTTGCCTTGAACGAGCCACTGTGTTCGTCAGTCAGCAACCATGAAACGTACTGACTCTAAACATACCACGATACCAGTAACGAGCGATACTGTGCTGAACGAGCATGGCAATGAAACATACAAGATGAATTTAAAAGTGCGGACTTACCAGGTAAACGCACCCGTGTTGATACAAACGACCGCCAAATCCTGAATTATACTCCGTTGCCTCCGGAAGTTATTTTTCCACATATATTTGAAGACCGCTGATGTGATGAGAAAGTCACATAGAGTGGTCATGGCAGAAAAGGGCAGTGCGAACTAAGAATACAGTTCGACGATGCAAAGAGTCAGCGAACACCTCTGAAGTACAACATGTGCACCTCACTGGACACGTGAACAGATAATCGATGGTTCCAACCCGAGCACTACAAAAGGGTTGTTTCAACTTTCGTTGATGGGAGCGAAGAATGCACAAACACTTCAATGTTGTACACTAAGGGAGAATGTATTCAGTCATTTCCAAGTCAGTCAGTCAGAGCACATACCTGTGCCAAACACTGGTGAGGTTGGCGAGTTAGACAAGGCTTATTACTTCAGTGATAGATTTACCAAATCCCAAAGATGATGTGATAAACTGCAAGAAAGTAATATGAGAACTTGAAACACATTGTAACGTCCTGGTTATATCGGGACTGACAATAACAAGAGTGAGAGGCTTGTTCTTCCCGCTGACTGTGGAGGCATTACTGCATGCAAGGTGACGATTTGGCGACAGTGACTCACTCGCCCATACACGACGGCAGTAAAAACTGATCAACAATTTTTAGCACGTTACACGACGCTAAAAGCTCCTACGAACCACTGCACGGTAAACGGGATCATGTACTGGTGGGCTGGTGATGAGCACATAACCAATGGCCTTGCGCAGGATCTCACACTAAGCCATGTCACAACCTGCAGTGCAGATTATAAATAAGTATGGGAGAGCGTATCATCAACTACGAGCAACTTACAGACGCACCCCTATAAGTCACATAAATACAGATTGACCACATCTCGGATAATATACAAGCTTACCATGCTATTTCATGCTTACAACTCCATGAGTAACTTCCATGACATGATACGAACAGGTACCAAAAGAGCTGAAAACACCCTATTACATGAGCAGTGTCTGCTAAGCTGGGAAAAGGCATCGTAACGATGCACGAGAAAATACTACAGGACCTACAACATCGCTAGCACCTAAGTAACACACGTCAGATGTGGTGAAGTGAAACCTGAATGCACATACCAATGCTTTAATATGCCAAGGATCATCCGGGAACCAGTATATGTAACAAATCGACTGGCCCAGTGTAGCACCGTACAGTCTGCTGAAAGCATCAGATTTTGGAGTGGAATGAGGTCGCATGCACATACAAACCAGCAACCGTGTACCCTGTCCAAATCGGTGAACATCCAGATACCAGGGGATCTAACAATGATTTTCTTTACCTATCAACCCCGGGGCCCATCTGACTGGAATATCATCAGACATTGAGATGGCCGAGACAGAACAAGCTCAGTATTGGGAATCGTTCTGTAAAGAATGTTATGGTTTATAAGTAGCGCTAGACTGAGGTGAACCTCTCTAGTGTCCGAATGTAGGGAGATGGGGGACGGCGGCACGAGAACTACGTCGTTGACGTTCCTGTGGTTGTGATTGGAGCGCGATCGCCACACTACTGGAAGGGGCAATCTTGATCGATGGGCTAGCAATCTCGAGTGTGAATCCCTCGCCCAACCTGCAGATGAACGGAAAGCGCTTATGGATCAATAAAGGGAGATACAAACTAGAAAAACTCTCAAACACATGTTATATATACACTGGCAGAAGGAATTTTCAAGCCGTCCATGAGTCATCCAAGTGTCAGATAAGTTCGCTCGGTTAGGGACTTGTTAATTAAGAATTCTATCAAAAATGCGCTAGAACTTGATAACCGATATGACAGTTTTCCGATTGCAGGGTGTTGTAGTCTCACCAATACTCCCGGTTTCTAAGAGGACCCCTGAATATACCCCAAATGTATGTTCCAGAGGCACGGTTTTGGGGCTCATACCAGTGTTCCGTGTGCACCGGGATCAGGGGTCCAGTAGGGGTGCAAAAGTTAAACGGGTGACGAAACCAGAGGGGTGTGAATTTACATCCGCTACCCAATTTGGCATGCATACTTTATCTCTGACATTGTGAGCGCTTACTAGCTTAAACATTTTATCGAATCTTTCAGCTGGACATCCCGACAATCGTGTACTTGTAACTTCTTGCAACTGCCGTAATGGCCCCCGGCGGGTCCGCGAACGCATCGGGAGAATATGCCAATACATTCGGGTCCAGAATCAAGACGTTCCCGGGAAATTGATTATCCTCAGGGTCATTGACAGTAAACACAGCCTAAACGCCCGACATGTTTGATGTGCTATGCGACGGGTGGCAAACAAAAGTACCGACGTATTCTCGGTAGAAATCAATTTCGTGAAATTCCCTGTCATACATGGCAGAACACTCGACCGACTTGTAGAATCCGGTCTGCAGCCACCATGCGCATCCGTCCGTGTGCACAGCTTCGTACCAGCTTGTCTCGCGCCGACAGTAGGCGAGGTTGTTCGTGGGGTAGTGTGTGCTCGGTTAAGCACCAACAGAAAACATCGTCAATTCAACGATTAGGGTACTCTGGTGACGACGACAAGATCCCCCACCACGACCGGAAGGGAGCACAAGTGCAAGAAGTAATATATCTTCGGGTTATCATTCCGGAGGTGCCGATGAGGTTCTTAGTGCCCCAGCTACATCGACAAACGTGCCGCATCGATGAGACTTGACTTTTCCGTCCCTTACACTCAAAAATCATCGGAGTGTGTGACGATGGCTGATGCAGATCAGCTGGCTGACCTGGGCAAGTATCTTAGGCAGATCATTGTCCTAGCCAGAGACGATCTAGACCGAATCAATTGTTGTAAACTCCCGCAGAGGGACGTCGCTCATCCAGGTAGTCGGTACCATTCCAGAGTCTCGACTTTGTGCTTCTGATCGACTATTGGATCATTGCATCTCATAAACCTGGATTCAGCATTCAACATTTGTGAGGCCTGGAAGCTCAAGCGACGCTGGGGTAGTAGTATGTGTAGCAGTGCATGGGATGCAGCAGTGTTTCGACATGCCAAACGTTCGTATGCAGGTTCTGCTATGTAATCTGAATCAAAACCATTTCGATTCATGTATAGATTCATAGGACCAACATATACTCGCGCCTGAGGAAAACTAGAGTGTCTACAACGAACCCCCATAAAAAACCATAATTCAGAAAGCGCAACAGCTCAAAACCTCGAAAATCGCAAAGGGTAAAGAGCGACGAACGTCAATCGGATTATGTAAATAAATGATCATGCAAAGAAAAAGCGGGTAAGTCAAGATTGTAGAAGGTATCAACGAGATGAGGCTCGTTAGCCGGTGGGGTAAAAGCACATCCATCATATGAATGTGATCTTTCACAGGGTAAGGGAGCCACCGCTATCGCGGTGATAGGGAAAGGGAGCAAGGTGATAGTCGTGGTGACAGTAAATGGGGTAGTCGGACAATGGGACAGCTCGCAGAGATAGGAAGAGAAGGGTTCAACAAGAATGCGACAGAGCAGACCAGTCTGGCGTCGCAATGGAACAACGGCAGAAACTAGCATGCACACGTGCAAACATTTGACGGCGAAAGAGAGGTTCAAAGATAATACAGCAATAAGTACCTCGGGAGAAACTGTACAGTGCTCGAAACAGTGTCACCGTATCAGCAAAACATACACATATAAGTCGCGGCGTAGGGAATGCTTAGATTCCACCATAGGCGTCACCTTCGTCATAGACGGTGGCCGGTCGCTGATGAGCCT
>JBBPRX010001034.1:0-10138 GCA_038093195.1 Boletus fagicola | reverse complement strand
TTGATGCTATGGTGGTACTGTATGATTGGCTGAGGTTAATGCTGCAGTGTTATCTGGAGCAACTCCAGGGGGTTTTCCCTTTCCCTTTCCTTTTGCTTTCATTGTTCTGAATGCCTTTTGATTTCCATTCACTGTGGCTTTGATGAATGCTGGCACTGGTTGTTCAGGAGCATCCACTGTGGAATTAGTTGGAGCAGTTTCTCCTGCAGTTTCTTTTGGGGCATGTAGCAATGTTGCAGCATGCAATCACAGGCTATCATGGTTCATGACAACAGCTGCTGTGAGTTGTTTGTGAAGGTTAGAAAAAAGGACAGATCAAATTTGGTGATAGTTATGGAGCGCATGAGTGTTGAGAAGGTATGCGCCAGTTGGAAAATGCTCAACGATCTTCTTCATCTGTGTTGAAACCAAACATTCTTGATATTCACACACATTGCGGAAGGCATTACAGTAAGAGGTTTTGCAATCATGCTGGACGTTTACTGCACAATACAACTCCTTGAGATCTTGTTAGTCAACCGGGAGGTTGATTAAAGGCTGATTTGACTTATGTTTGGTGAAATCATGACTCTTTGCTCAGATACAGCCTCTCTGAGGTATGGAACCTGCAGGTGAGGGTGTAGGTTGGGGAGGATTTCGAACCGACTGACTACAATGTGAGATACAGTGTATGATGAGTTGTGATGACTGAGAATCTTGATCACTCGTCCAACCCACTGTTCAGATGTGATCGAGTGTTGCAAAATAGCATAGCCTCCTGGATGAACTTTGTCACTGTCCATGGTCACAACAGAGTTGACACGGTAGAATAGCTTGGTTGCCTGGATTTGATGTATGTCTGATTGAAGGAGTTTTCCTGCCTTGGTCTTCTGCCATTCAACTGAAGGAATTATTTACCTCTGCTTATTTGCAACCTGCCGGGTTGGCAAATGGGTTACGCCTGATTGTTTAAGGGAAAAATCAGGTATTCCCATCAATCTCCACTGCTGTGGGTGGTCATTCACATAGGTCCAGATGTGTATGCCTGCTTGGACCCAGCATTGAGTATTTGGATCACACCAAAAACCACCAATGACAATATGTTTTGCATTGTCTTGTCAAGTGAACATATGGCATATATCACAACTTGGAGCCTGGCAGTTGCTGAAGATTGCTGACAGCCGGAAAACATGATTGAAGGACTTGAAGCACCCTGTGGAGAAAAGTAATGGGGGACCGAATCTCTGAATATACATGGGAAGATGAAGAAGAAAATGGAATTTTGCCTTTGAGACAAGGATGCTGGGAGTGCACTGTGCCGAGATTATTAGGAAGTCTTGGATGATGCGTGACAGATCTACATACAATAGCATCAAGTCAGCAGTATTCATGTTGGCGCGATATTGTTAGTACAAACCAGATATGTTTCTATGTGACAAAATACCACCTACTCCAGAAGGAGTTTCCACCTCTCCAAACCTCTGAAGAACTTCCATAGTCACTCTGCCTACTCCGAAGATCCGGAGATTTTGCTCCAAATCTAGGAGTTCTTACTCTGGAGTTTAGGAGTTCTAACTCCTAAATGTTCCCTTCTCCTTTATACTGTAGGGCTGCTACTCAGCTACAGACATTACCATACCTTTTCCTTCCTCTGTTTTCCCTGACAGTTATTGAGGTACGAGTGTGCCTCCACCATATAGTATTTAGATTCCCACTTCTCTTCCCAGCACCTCAGTTGTTTTTTCCCAATTGGCAATAGCTGAGGTGAGTTGCTTTCTATACATCACTTACCCTGAGACTAATGTACTTTAGCTCTGGTATGAATAGGTAAATACACCAAGTTGTTTTCACCCCATTGACAACAGCTGAGCTCTGGTACAAATAGCACTGGACTTGCTCTGCTAAACTCCAGACCTTCAGACCTCCAGAATTTGACACTGTGTCCTCAATTTCTGTGTGCCAGAGAATATTTACATTCCATTTGAATCAAGGGAATTACAGTTCCTGGTGTTGAACAACTTGGGCATCAGATTGTAGCAGCAGTAGGCTGAATGTCCTGATTGAAGGCTGGGAAGGGGAAGAAGGTGCAATCCAGTGTATAGTCAGCGAAAGACTGCAAAAAAAACTCCATCTATAGGGCCATCACCTTGCTGCCTGCACGAGATTTAATACATAAAATGGTTCTGATCCATTCTGGGTGAACAGCCTGGGCAGGAGATGGAGATGAGGCAGCTTTTTGGTATGACCAATCTTTCAGAGGCAGCTCAAGTCACATGATCTGGTCAGCACTCCACATTGTTCAACTTTCTGTCAATCATCATCAGCAGAATGTCATCCCTTGCCAGCCATGCCACCAATCACAGTCTTTGCTGACACTATTCACTCTGATGATGGATGTATCATTGAGCCCCTTTTTTAAAACATTCACTTCTCCAGAATTGTCACACTCCTTCCCTCCCACATTGTATGTTTCAGTGTCAACTTTGACTTCCTTCAACTAACAAGCATCCCAGCCAATTCAAGTCATCATCAAACTTCCAGATGAGTTCACCAGGCAACTCTATCCCATCATTGGAGGAGAAAATACTCTTCCAAGGGATAAACTACAGCGCAAATACACTGGAATATGCCCGCTGATGGTACATGTAAGTCTTAAACCAGGATTTGTGAATCCACATGATTGAATAAAATTGTGTTGCAGTACATGTTTCCCTTTTTCCCCCTGAGAAGATACTCTGACCATCAGAATGAACAACACTGGCATTGCCTCTTGGATGAAATTCAGTGCACCCTTCCAGAATTTGCCAAGCACATTGACAGGCACCATTCTGATCTTATGCAGGACTGTTTCTGGATGGTATTCATTGCCATCTATCCATCTTTTCCGGGCAGTGAATGGGATACATGGGATGCGCGCATCAACCTGGACGGTACTTTCATTACAACATGGCTTGGAGATCCTGGACTGCAACTTTTGAGGTGCTCCCAGCCCAACACAATTTGTCAATTTATTTTTGATGAACTGAAGGAAATCATTGAATATTTTTTCTCTGTATCAATCTGCTCCAGTCTGTAGCTTTGTACCTTTTAATGTACTGTATATCTCAATCATAGCATGTTTCACCCTACATCTTGCATGTCACACCATGGCTGTTTATTATGCAGCTTCCTCATAGGAGCTTGTATCACATCTCTTGTACCAGCACGCATCAGTGCATACATATGTTTGATGGACATAGCAATGGTGCTTGCAGAATGAATGGCATGGTGTTACGTACCATGACATTTACACTGTCTGCTGACCAGACCTCTGCATGTGACATGTTGTGGAGATGGGTTCCATTGCAGGCCAAATGTCATATTATGGCTTATTGGTGCTACTGGTGACCTCAGATGGACCTCAGACATTCCAGGTTAACGAACTATACAATTAGTGACACTTGACTAATGATCACTCAAACAGGTGTACCCTGCTCTGTTGAGACAAGTTTGGCATCATATATGGGACACACAAAGAAATTTCGGCATATGTATGGTAAATGCCTTGTTGAAATAGCTGTATAGTCGCAGCTGGTTGCTTATGTCAGGAACTATTGTGGAATTGAAGCCTCGGCACACCCCCCTTCACATTGTACAGTAATATCATAACCACTGAGTTCTGATAATATAAGATATTGTATTCTTGCAGATGATGTGAAAAGCAAATCTGAGTCAGCACCCACAACCGGATTCGAACAACAGTGAACTGTACCTCTCCTGAGCCCATATGTCCTCATCAGGTTCTTCTCCTTCATCTGCAATGATGGCAGTAGCAGAACATCCAAAGTGGGCACTGGCAAAATTTGAATGATTTGGTCTGTTTGTGTGGAGGTGCATCATCCTTGTCATCCTCCAAAGATAGCTTGAAGTTGGGAGTGACATAGCTGTTGTCCTGATTATCTGATGATCCAACAGTGGCACTGACTTCCCCTCTCTTGTGGCCCATCTAAAAGTGAAGAAAAGAGATGGTCTGAGTACACAACACAGTAAACAAGGCAACTTGCCCTGCATTCACACTCTTTGCACTTACACTTCTTCTCTTTCCTCTTTCCTTTTGCCTCCTGCTTGTCAACAATGTCCACACTCTTCCCTTTCCCTTTCTCTCCTTCACCAAATACCCACCTAGCTTCCTTCACAGCTTCTGCGCCATGCTTGTAAAATTCCTTTGGATTGACCACCCCATATACAGTACTTCATATGGGTTTCCTTCATTGTCAAAAATGAGCTTGTGTCCTGGCTGGCCATATTTGGTGACCATCTGCTTCATTCATAACAGCTTGACCTTCTGTTTTGACAAGTTTTCATTATCGGAATTGGGCTCATTAGAGGCAGTCAGGTTGAGATCGTGGTCAGCATATTTGAGGGTAAAAAGGAAAACAAGAATTTTTGAATGAAGGTGTGTCTTGATGAATGACCAGAGAATGTTGAACTTTCGGTTGAGCATGCATACACTGTAGTGTTGTGAGAGGCTCACTGGCGTTGCTGTTGAGCTTCCTCCTTCTTGTACATTGATGTGAACTGGGTCCTGTAGACTGAGACAAGCCAGCTGCACAATGGATTGTGTTTGTGTGGCTGAAAAAAGCAATGTTTGATGGGATTTGGGGAGGTGTGAGAGAAGTGCAGAGAGATTTTTCGCAAACCCCATGTCAAGGATATGATCTGCCTCATCGAGAACTAATCCAAAGTAGTGGGGGCATTGCAGCATGACCCTAAAGCAAATAGTACCATGGAAACCTATAGCATGAACCAGGAGGGTCCATGTGCAGCACCGCTTTAGGGTTGGCACAGCATGGCTCAGATGCACTTAGACTTTTCATTTTCCAACTTGTCACTCTTTCCCAGACCCCAACCTCCCATCTGCTTGCCCAATGCTTCACCCCTGCCACAATCCCATTATTTAGCATGGTCACCATATCAGTGACTTGATGGTTGTGACAGACACAGTAAGCCAATCATTTTTGTGTGCACAAGGGTTACAGTCAAGTAACCTGCTGCAGTGCAACTCTGATCACGAGTCTGGTAGGGAAATTGTGGAGGTTGGAAAAGTGGCATCACATAGTGGAAAGCAGGTGAGTGTGGGCTATGATAAAACTTGGTGATCCTGCTCAGTCGGTATCAAGCGCAGCAGCCTTCATCTTAGTGGCTCCACTCTTGTTTGGTACATCTGATTTTTCAATCACACTTGTACCCACCTGATGACTCTTTCAGTGGTGCTGGGTTGATCATACATGTTGTTTGGAAAATGAAAGGTTATGGTTCTAAAGAGGGTCCCTCCAAGTGCAGGAGTGGCCAGAAGAAGGCTGGGAATAACACATAAGTGAGTATGTTTGTTATTACATTATTCACTTGGCTCAATGTGGGGGTTGAGTTGAAGTTCTTGATATTGCACATCGCTCAATATTGTATGTGAGTCTGCACACTCATATGTCTCTACTTCTGCACTAATCACTCCTGCAATGATGGTCCAGCTTTACATTCATAGTATTTCTGCAAGTTGCTCTCTTGCTTGTTCCATATACCATGTTATCATCCATGTTTAGTCACTCATGGAATACATTGTTGTACAAGAAGTAAAATGCATGTTTTGATGTGTATAGAGTTCTCTAATAAGCATGGAAAATAATACATTATCAAGATATATCAGAAAGACAGCACTCATGTGAAAAGTCTACTTCTGAATTGAAAAGGTATTTATTGAGATTCCAGAATAAGTGTGACTGAAATCTGACATGCCAAAACAGTCCATAGCATATGATAATAAAAAATATTAATATCTATTGTAATCCCAGGATTTTGTAATGTTTGTGATGTAGATGTGACTGCACTCAGCAAGATGTTGCACAAAGAGAAATTGCTGATATGGACAATTGTGACTTGAGAAAATGGTGGCCATCTCCGTGAGATCGCAGTGAAACATACACTTTAGCTTCAGACATATCTAAGAGGTATGTATTTGAATTGTAGTAGATGCCTGCAAAAACAAAGGACAAAATAACCAGTGGCACATAGATGAACAGAAGGACCCAAAGGATCCTTTTGGATCAATTCCACATTGCATACACCCACAGGATCATCATCACTGTAATCGAAATTATAGTCTGGGAAGGAAATCAGGGATACAGTAACTCACAATCTGCACAATTATAAAATATTTCAAATCCCCACTCATTTAGCACAGGTATTGCAGTACCTTTGGGACATCTAAATCTCATACTGATAGGCTGACAGGCAGTAAATCAATCCACTTACACCTATGAAACTATTATCAATACAGTCTGCAATTGGAATTTAGATGCATATGTCTATGAGAAGATGGTCATTGGTGATAGACAAGGTACAAAGCAGAAAAGCTGACTCTGAGAGGGCCAGGGACAAAGGTACTACCACCTGCAAATATATCTGATCAGCTCAATTAATCTCCAATTCAGCTCTGAACATACCAAAGGCACTAAGACTTGAGCACAGATTCATTGTTAATCATGTATTTTAATATGCATTGCAGCAACCATAGACCAACATAGCCCAGCTAAGACTAAAATAGCAGACCTATCAAACTATTAATTCAAAAACATATGTACAATAGGGTCCCCCCTGAGACTTTATATGCACCAGAACAAATATACATAATAGAGACCCAAGACCAGGGTTGGCACTGTAGGACTGTCAGGGGCCAGAGCTTGCTTGATAATGGTTGCTTCCTTATCCAAACATAGTCTATCTTTGAATATTGTCAGCTAAAAAAACATGATGTCAAGAGTGAAACCACATACCTCTCTCGAAAAGGTGAGGACTGCAGTAGTATGATCGCAATGATTACTTCAGAGCAAAAATGATAGCATAGACATGAGCATCACTTACAATAATCATATACAACAGCAGTAACAACAACAACTGCATTGGCCCATAAGGTTAATCCCCAGTGAAAATCCAGTGTGCCCAACTAGTCTCATATGTGTCCCCATGTGAAGTCCATATTGCCTGATATGGTTCCATGTGTTTTGTATGTGTGGGGGCCTCTTTTTGTATACTGTACATCACCCACTGCACTAGCTGTACCCAGTACCCCATGGCCTGCCACACACATCTTGTATAGCATGCTGGCACTGTAGGCACACAGTGCACTGCGTGCTTTCCCACAATACATCTTGACAACTATGACAACTACACATCCCCCACACAGGTGTGGCATCAACAAACTCTCCCTTGAACCAGTCTACATGTATCATGTGTATCCTGTCACTTTGTATCCAACATGAATCAATTTGATTTCTCCTACCAAAATGTTCCTCAGGACAGGACATGTGTGTGTGCAGTCGCAAGAACTGCCCACATCTCATATCCCACAGAACCTGGAGTTGACATTACCAGTCAGCATTCCTGCATGAACGGCAAGATATGCAACAAGCTCGTGCACTTCACAACACAACCCTGATGTTCTCACAAGTGAAACTTCCCATGCCTAAGGCCATGCCTGGGCCAGCTTGACAATGTATGCATAGCCCATTAGCTACTGCACCATCTGAGGAACCACACAAATGCATGAAACTCTTGGTATGTACATCAGATCTATTTTATTTACCCACTTTGTTTCTGACTATGGTACAACTCGACTCACCTAGGGAAAGTGAACATTCTCACAGCCCAGAGTCCCAGTTTGATGAGCCACCCACTGGTGAGATACCCAATGAAGCTCCCCTGGATATAACCTTTGCTGATGTGCCATCTCTCAATGCTGATCTGTCCAACCAGCACCCATCTGAAGGCTCTCTTACAGGTCAAGGCTTATACAAGGTCTATATCCCTTGTTGTCCATGTCCAACAATTGATCTCGATGAGCTGGCATCAGTTGCACAACTCAAGGCAAACTGGGATCAAATGGAATATGTACATCCTTGCACTCTGCCATGCATCCCTTGATGATGAGGTTGTGATAATGTCACAAGCTGCAATTGACTGACTGTGCAATCTGCCCCAGGAGATGCTGCACCTCGAGAATGGTGGTGTTCAGCATTCCATCTGCACTTGGCTTGTACTTGAGCATGCCTCACAGCAAGCATTTGAGTGTCTGTGTGTGTCAGCCAAGCAGAACTTTGCAGATTCTCAGGGAGTCAACAACCTCCTCTTGTATCATATGACCAGGAGGGTCATCTCTCAGTACAGTGGCATTGAGGCCACTGAGCATGACATGTGCCCCAACCAGAGTTGCCTGGCATTCACAGGTCCATTTGCAGATCTAGACCATTGTCCCCTGTGCAATGCCTCCTGCTGGGATGAGATGAAGCTAAAAACGAGTGGTGGGAGAGTGAAGCAAGATGCACAAAAAGCACTGACCATTTCCTTAGGGACACAACTCCAGGCTTGTTATCTCCATCCAGAGAGTGCACGTGACATGGAATACCTACATCAGCACACCAAAGAGATTCTCCAGGAAGTATGGAAGTCCAATATGATCCCTGTCATTGATGACATCACAATGGGACACAACTACCTCAGTGCTTATCTTGCTGGTGATATTAAGCTACATGATATTATCCTGTTGATCTCACTCAATGGCGCACAATTGTACAAAAAAAACAATCTGACTGTTGGATCTATATCTGGATCATCCACAATCACTCACCCAATAAACAATATCACAAAGTCAAAGTCCTTCCTGGCAGCTTTATTCCTGGTCCACATAAGCCAAAAAACATTGACTTTTTCCTGTTCACTGGCTCCATCATCTGGCTGCCCTGCAAAATAAAGGGCTCAAGATCTGGGACACTTCATCCAACACCACATTCTGTTCTGATCCATATCTGTTATACATCACCACCAATGGTCCAGGACTTGTCCACCTCAATGGCACAGTTGGTCACTCAGGAAAAAATGGATGTCAAATGTACTGTGGCATGCTCGGTCGCCACAAAGAGGAGGACATCCACTACTACCCCACACTGATTAAGCCTCGCAATCACTGCACTCAAGGCAGCAATCACCCTGATATCAATGTCTTTCATCTTCTTGCAGGTGAACAGGATTATGCCCAAAATCTATTTATGATTGTTGGTTCAGTGACCACCTGACAGTGTGATGTTCACAAGACCAAGACCGGTCTTACCAAGGCACCACTTATCCTGGGCTTGAAGCCCTCTCATTCATTAGATATACCCTTATCTATGACAACTGATATCATGCATTTGGTGATGAACTTGAGCATCCTCCTGATTGGGCTTTGCATGGCAGTATGCTGGTTAAGGTTTCCCTGTCTGATCACATCGACTTGTGGGATTGGGCTGTGCTGCATACCAATCAGGCATGAAAAGCCCATGACAAGGCTGTGGAAGATGCTGGTCCTCACCTACTGTACCTGGGTCTTTTGACTGCAAGCCATGCAACATTGCTGACAAATTCACCTCTGAATACAAAACTCGTGAGTTTCAACTATATACTTTTGGTCTTGGTCCTGCGCTCCTTTATGGACTTCTTCCAGACCGCTACTGGAGAAACTACTGCAAACTTGTGCGTGGTATCCAAATTCTTTGCCAGCACTGCATCACTAATGCTGATCTCATATCCATGCACATTCTATTGTGGAGTTGGGAGCAAGAATATAAAGAAATATACTATCAATTCCACAAAGATCACCTCCATCTCATGCAGCCATGTATTCATCAAGTTGTGCATCTTACCAAAGAGACTGTCCTCAAAGGACCACCAATCTGTTATGCACAATGCACAATGGAGCACACTATTGGGATCCTTGGTCAGGAAATTCAGCAGCAATCCAACCCATATGCAAATATATCAAGGGAAGGTGCACGATACTGCAAGATCAATGCATTGCTGACACTCCTCCTGGAACTTGACTGTCATCCACTAAAACCCTCATCTGCAATGGTCAACCTTGGTGACGGGTTCATGCTCAAGAGCATGCGTGAAACAGTTGCATCATTACCTACTGGGGAGGATGCCAGAGCCATTGTGGACTTCCTTCGCTTGCTCACCAGGGGATATGAGATTGTGCCTATCAAACAATGGGCAAGGCTTCAACAGCCCAATGGCCAGATCATGTGATCAGCCTGGCGAGAGACACTCAAGAGGACAAAGGACCTGTGAGTGTCTTGCAACATCAAAGTAA
>JBBPRX010001033.1:0-10139 GCA_038093195.1 Boletus fagicola | reverse complement strand
CCAAGCCAAACAATGCACCAACACATTGATCCTCGTCATAAACCAGGTCCTTGAAGTCACGGGACTCGAGTTCTCCTTCCTCATTGACAAAAAATGGTAAGCCGAGGCGAGGCAATGCAACAGACAATTGTAGCACTGATAGGTGCTTGGGAGAGTCGATGGGGGACACGGTAATTAGGAGATTTTCTTGAAATGGGTCCGCGATTTCAAACGGGTCTGCGACTTCAAATGGGTCTGCGACTTCAAACGGGTCCGTGACGTCGACACACGTAACACACTTTGAAACCATTGCCCAGGTTGGGCTTCGGATGTCGACAAGGGTTGCACGACCTTTGTACATATAATATTGTCCAGATGCACAGTCAATCTTCCAATTCTCTGACGATTGTTCCCAGAGCCGTTCGAGAGGGCGTATCTCGATGATCTTTGTGGACAGATTCAACCAGTGAACATGACCCTTGACGAGGGCTGGCGGAAGGTCTTCTTGCAGTTTGCTCAAAGGAATCAGCTCGAGGATCTCATTCGTTTGACTGCACTGGGCTTGAACCACCAGATTGTCACCTCGCAACGAAAAGTGCACCTGTGTGCATTTGAACCATCATGATTATGTCGCGCGGGGTTGGTACACCTACTGTATGTTTTTGTATTTGGGTGTTGGTTGTGAAATCCATTCCTGAGAGATTGGATGGTATGACGAAGAAGCCTTGCTGCAAACAATAGTTAGGAACATTTGAGAATATCAGAAACAGCAGCATGTACCCACATCACGGAAGATTTGTTGGCATTCTGGAGAATTCCTAATCGCACATGGTAATCCACCTAATGGCTGTCCATCCAGTTGTAGTGCTCCATTGAGCAGGTTAAGGTGCACTGTTGAACGTCGGTCCCCGGTCTCGCATGTAAGCCAACGAACATTTGGATGCTGTAACTGCACCCATCGGTGTGCACTCGGTTTGTGGGTAGGGAAAATCTTGCTAACTGCAAGGTCGACAGGGTAGTCTGATGGATCGGCGAGGATTACATCCCCCAAGATCCCTGAGAGAGAGCGCGCGAGACGACGGTCTCGTTGGAAGAGCAGCTGTGAATACGACTCATGTAAATACTGATTACTTGAATATCTGTGACGAATGTCTGAAGAGTCAACGTTAGATGAGTGTTGCCAGCACCTGACACTCAGAAATTAGACATACTTTCAGGATGGAGTGTGTATATGAAGGAGGAACAAGAAAGTAGAGCATCGACATCCTCTGCAGAATGGAAGAGCTTGTGGAAAGTACCCAGTTCAGCATCAAACGCACTTCGACAAGTGGCCGCCATGTCGTACAAGAGATTGCAGCGTTCTTTATTCATAGGTGCCATTTCCAGGTCGTATGATAGCTCCTGCACCCAGTTGAAGGTCTTGCTGCGTACACTCTGAAGAAGTGTGATGGCTCGCTCCGAGATACGTTGGCTGGGGCACGATCCAAGCACCCGAGTAAGCAAGAGAGAAATGGTATTCATCATCACCGAGTCGGTCGAGCCAACTCCGACATCCACAAACAAACTGTCGAGCTCGTCCAGAAGGGCGTCGCAAAAGGACGAGTCTTGAAGCTCTGTGTGCCAGATCCACTGCATTGTATTCAAATTGAGTGGTCCGACTTGAAAGGCCGCCCGGGCGAGGAGGTAATGAACATTGTGACGACGGAAGTTGAGAGATCTACTGCGCAGCCCGCGCAGGATGTTGAGCCACTGGAGCGAGCCACCGCTTCGCAATTGTCCAAATGCAATGAATTCATCGAGGGAGAGATCCGCGGGACAGTGTGCTTGAGCAGCCAAGACGCCGTTGGAGGTGTGAGAGGTAGAATTCACGTATTTCAGAGAATCGTACTCAGGGTACTTGTATTCAAAGATTTCCGAAAGCAGGTGGTCCCCCGAGTGGCAGCATGCTCTTCGATTCCATGATGAGTAACAACGGCAGTCACCTACTTGAATCCCATAATGCAGTAATACTGGGCTATTTTGAGATTGGGAATATTCTGGATAAAAATAGGCAAGGTGAAAGCTTGAGAGTGGTCGCATTGGATGCTTGACAATGTAGGGCAGAAAATCGTCTGGGATTGGATTGGGCGGGTGAGCATTATCATCACGAGAACTGTGTCGCAGAATTCGGGTGGCGGCAGAACGCCAGTTATGAACGCACGCCGGGCACTGTAGTTCAAATACCACAACCTTGGCGTGCAATGGTGAGGTCGGCAACGGTAACTTAAAAATCTCTGTGTCCTCAGCAAGCCGTCGTCCAGATGGCTGCTGTTGATCTTCTTGGCATCCATCATAGATGATGTATGGGAGCCCGGTGGCAGGGTTTCTACTAGCGACCATCCCGTCTCGTTCGATGCGAGCTTTGAGTTGCTGAAGAGTTGAAGATTGATCATAATAACGAACTGCGAAACTCTCCTCTGTGAATTCATCTGAAAGTACCGACCATCCCGAATGTGATCCAGACTGGCGTGCAGAGAGGTACTGATACACACGAGAAAGGCGATGGAGGCTTGTTGTCTTGCGCAGGAGCAGCTTTTCCAGGAGTCTTATCGAGATTTCAGGAGAATAATCGGTGAACATGGGAATCTCCTTCAAAACGAGCTTGTCGAGTGCAACGAAAAGCTCGATTGCAGTCAGGAACATGATGGATTTGTCTTCTGGATTTCCGCCTCGGAGTCCCTCCTCAGCCTTTGTCATATATTTATCCATCAAGAACTCCAGCTGTGTGCACGCCTCCTCCACATTCGTGACGCAGGCGCACCAATCATCAAGGTCCTGCTCGACCAATTGCTCAACGTCATAGAGAGTGACGTCAGGGTCGATATCATATGCCTCCTCAAAAAAGGTCCCGTTCGACGACAAGAAATCATCAAGAGCACCGCGGCGACGATGGTTGGGATGGAAGGAGGAACTGGGGGGTTCGTGGCTAGGATTTGCGAGAGAATTGAAAATGTATTCCCGACTATACATGAGCGAGAGCTGCATGTCTCTTCTGAGTTCACCCTCGGATGGATTGTGAAATGGGGCTACGCGAGCACTCGGCTGCTTCCACTTGGCGTCAAGAAGATCTTCAAGCCAGGTGCATGTCTTCAGTGCCATTTCGGAGAGCCAATCGGGGGTAGATGAGCGAATCTTGGCTAACCGTCGGAGAATTTTACATGACATCAAATGAAGCGAGTCACTAGAAAGATTTGTGTTGTTTGCATCCCTTGCAAGAGTGCATATGAAGAACAACATGAACTGTTTGTAGGAAGCACGTCCCAATGGAGAGCGATCAAAAGACATCTGGATTGTGACCCTGATGAGAAGCCAAAGAGACGAGCGACGCCTCTGGCTATCGCCTGTATCACGAACACGTTTCGAAATGCGAGGAATGTCAACAGTGCAACCAACAACTCGCAAGATGCCAGTAAGCAGTGTAGTAGTGTATTGCGGATGATCGGGGAAAAGGAGAGGAAGATTCGAGTCGACAGGGTTGGTGCAAGAGAGAAAATTAGCGAGCTTGGATTGAAAGTCCCCATCGTCGAACACCTCGCTCCCCATCTCGATGGCAGACCCAGGATATGAGCATATCAGAGCCGCCGTGTTCTCCCCTTCATAATCGCTTGGGAACATTTCGAACGACTCGAGCAGCGTACAGTTCTCCCGCTTCGTGAGGACAATCGCAGCACATAGAGGTGGGACAAGAAACACAAGGATATCTATAGATTTTTAGCATGAAATCTATAAAGAACCTGTCAGCGTACCTCCTGTTTGCATTCCACGCAGCTGGGAGATGACCTGGCCTCTGTCCAGGTGCTTAGACCGGGCGGAGGCTTGCAAGTTGTCTAGCATCTTTGTGATGCGAGGCCACTGGGGCTCAGGGGTTCCGTTGACGTGTGTGCTATAAGCATGGACAGCAGCGCACACTGTACGGGCTAGTGAAACATCGTTCTCTAGGGAAGAATCCTTGTAGTTGGAGAGCTCGACAGGAAGAAACACATGGCGAACAGCATAAGTCAATGATGTAGGGATATTGAAGGATGATGGCGAGTTCGTCGTGTCAAGATTGGGGTCAGCATCAGCCGTAGTCGACATATGGGTGATATAACTGGTATTCAGGAGAGAACAAGCGAGGTTGCGGCGTAGTTTTGAAGGGAATTTGAAGGTCACAGCCCGACCGATCGGCTCTGAATGCCTCACTTACGTGGCTCACACAGCCTCAACACCGTCTCTCTCTCATATCGCTTCGACTTTTCCTCGCCATCACTCAGATACTCCTCCCAACCACCTCACTAGTTCCCCAATCCGAGCATGTCGCTCACGCTCGCAGACACTACTAGGAAGGTACCCTGGGGCGAAAACAGTACCCAACATTGCAAGGGATCGATCGATCCTGCTCCAGCCATCTCAGTTACGCTCAAATTTGAAAATAAAACAACTACAAGGCTTCGAGTCCAGCAGGAGGGTAAGGAGAGTCCACCTGTCGTCACATGCAGCACATTCATCGAGGTCGCGCACTGGCAACCGTAATCGTGAGTGGCGTCGCCGGCGAGTGCAAACTCAAGTGACTGTCGCTTCTGGTGCGTCCGCACACAAACATGGAATGGACGAACCATGCCGGTCGTGTCAGAGAGTCAGTTCCGTTCACAAGACTCCAGGATTATCAGTCAAACTCGCAAGGTAGGCCCAGGTTCGTCTATTCGTTCGCATTATTTGACTTGTCATGTTTTTCAACTAATTGCAATCGGTATCGAGGCTCCCTCATCCCATTGTACAATATGCACACCTCTCGGAGCTTGTGCTCTTGTTCTTCTTACTGCTGGATCGAGGACGAACAATTCTCAACTCGACTACCCTCCCGAAATGGTCCCTTCATGCTTCTATCTTATAGTCATGGTGGTGATACCAAGTTTGCAAGGCTGGGGACTTCAATTCGCAGTATGAAATATCGCGATTCTCATATCTCGTGGGTTTAGCCGAATAGGCCTGACCAATTCCTTATTCCTTGTTCTGCAACAATGTCTACGTCATGGTTGATATACCCCAATACCTTGAGTCTGTTCTCGGTACTCCACTGTTTTCCCATGCCTCCCACCCATTTGACCAATCCACTATCTATGTATGATCCGTATGCCACCCTGTGCTGCTCACCAAAGTACAAGCATTTTCTCCGAGCCATCCGCACGTGCGCCACTCGAACTCGCCTCACCCAGCTCACCCAGCTCAAGCCGCGCGTGGTCCTGGAAAACGTTTGGTGGCTCAATCACCCGCAGCAGGGTTTTCGTCCGGAGTGTTTACCCTCTTGCCCCGCGTCATCAGTCGCGTGGAGCGACAAGGCCAACATCGATGAAAGAATACCTCCGTTGTTCCGCCCGCGAGGTACCGCGAGAGAATGACAAGACGGAGACGACCGTCCACGTGTCTTCACTTCGCCAGAGATACAGCAAATATGTGGGAAGTCGCGCACTCCCATTCCCCTGTGGTAGCACGCTCCAACCTGTGTGTGAATGCTGATCACATTTGCTGTACCTGTTTCAGAAGGAAATGTAGTTGGTATTCCATTAGTCCACTTCTTATGTTCCGTAACAGACCATTGTGATGAATCCGTGTCAAACAGGGGATCCATGGCCAAATTCGAAGTAGTGAAACATAGGCTGCATTTCGTACAACGGCCACAAAGGGAGGACGGCGCAGGTAGTGTAGGCAGTGTATGGTACAAAGGATAAGCACGATCAGATATGAAAAAGCCGGAAACGCTCACTGTAATAACGACATGAGTAAACATGACGAAGAAGTCCAGGGTAAGTAAGCTGGAAAGAATAAAACAATAGCATATGGATACCACACCTCTGTTGTTCAGGGGATCCGGGCCTCTCACGATTGCACTATCTATAGCTTTCGGCATGATGTGATTAGCTGCGTGTCCTTCACATACTGTATAGTTCGCGGCGACAGATGTCTTGTTTTGGTAAGCCAATAAGACCTAGTGCAAAGATAACGGTGTCCCTGGTGTCAGATTGGAATGAACGTCGCAAGAATCACTCAGACAGGAAATACATTCGTATTACACCATGGGAATTATGTTCTAGGTTGATCGTTCCATCGGAATACCAGTCCGTTTCCCCAGACTCACGGTAGATGCTTGACGGTCAACCATTAGTCCAGATTCATCAACTGAATCGAGGAATGCATAGGAAACGAAATGCGATTGGGTGACTTGGACAGAGAATGAGCTTAATTGTGTACCAAAGTGTAACAAAATGCACCTTTCCCACATATCGCTTGTTCAAGCCAGTCCTGTGCACAGAGTTAAACCAAGACGGTTCGTTTCCATCCGATTCCCGAGCCCAGCTCGTCCTGCGGCTGAGTATTGGTCTCGCAGAAGATTACTGTGGGACCTATGGCATCATGATTAGTACTGAGCGTAATCCAGGTACGTGAGAGGCGTGGTACCAAGCACAGGATTTATGCGTTGGATTGTGGGCGAGACGACAGAACGTCAGGTATGTTGTTTATCGCGTTGTGACGGACAAGCCAGTGTCTCCGACCACGACCCCATAGCACGCTGGGTACATTCCACGCAAAGGCAAAACGATCTACACAAAAGTCAACATCGCGACACGGCGAGGGCACCAAGATCAGCACGACTGACGAAAATGAACGCGTGCACTCTGGCACATGACACGTCCACTATTGTCTGCGTGCAACGATGGATCCCATCCAGGTCGCTGTGCTCCCTGTCGACCATGTTTCTTGCTTGGTGATCGGAACCCACGTCCCGAAGCGGACAGTTATATCGTAGTTCATCGCCGCGGGATCAAGGTAGCTGGTTTCATGGTTGCGCAAGCTGGCGCCGGTGCTGGCACAGGGGATGAATGTATGGGGCGTGAACGCGAGATTTGATAGTGTGTCGCACACCGTAGAACATGTCATATTTGTTGTATAGTAACCATGCCGAAGTCGGGCCCCAACTTCTGGCGTAGACAGCCTGTGTCAACCAAGCAGAAAGAGTAGATACAGTCCCACTGGGAACCCTTGTTGTAACCACTGCAGATCTCTAGTACGAACCACAGATTGCTAGATCTGACGAAATGCGTGCAAGCAGTAGATCTGGTCTGTAGAGACTACTCCGTCACACCAGATGTTTGCTGCGAATCATTATGTCAGTGCGCATGCATTTCGACTATACTGTCCTCACTTTTATCTCTCCCATTCGGTGCATTCAGCTCAGGTTGCACTGTCAACTGAGCCCTACCCAGACACGACCAATGGGCGTGCACGAGACAGAGACAGGCATTGCTGTCAACAGGAGTGGCAATGGACGATCGATCACTGTGTTCTTGGATCGGAAACGAGGGACTGGAACGAGAACCACACCGCCCGAAGCGTCCAGACCTTGACGAGTGAATACCAGTATGAACAAGCATGGCGTTTACGGGATTTGGAGGCCTGAGGCGATACCAATGCCAATTACACCTTATTGCGACGACGACGCACATCGGGGGGAGGGAAATGGCCAGTGGGTAGTAGGGCCCTGAGGAAGACGATGAAACCAGAGTTCCCGATGCTGATGCCGATGCCACCTATGCCTGCATGAGTCTCAAGAATGGATTCGGGAGTTTCACGGAGAGCCATGAGAACGAGACGCCCTCGAATGGGGGCACGGACATGGGCCGTATCATTTTTATGAAGCCTACAGGCAAGGCGGATGTGCGCCCCGGTGTCGATACTAGGAAGGTGGATATATGCTCGTGTTTGAGAAGTGTTGGGTTGGGTTGAGTGCGGATGGGGTACCATTTGAGTTTGAAGCATGACGTCAGTGCCGCGCCGGAGCTCGGATAAGCACTTATGGGGCTAAGCACAAATGCGGGCGACGAGGGGAGGTCGTTGGCGTGTTTGTGTGTTCATTGAAATAGTTGGATGCTAAGACCGAGGCAGAGACTGAGGTAGGTGTGGGGAGAAACCACGAATCACAGGGAGGATGAAAGGCGGGATGCATCGCAAGGACATGGAGGAAAATGGGAGGGTTACTGACAGAGACCAGCAGACACAGAGAATGAGGCCAATGTAGGACAATCCAGATGTGAGGAGATGGTCATGATAACATCAGTCCTCATATTGCGGCGACCCTGCAACTGCAGGCTTGCCTGTCACAACGTTTATCGAGTATCCAAATTGGCTACTTCGAGTCCGTCAAGTCCCCCCAGAATTGGATGAGGTATGCAACTTTGTCCGCTTCCTTGGGCATATCGTGCACACCACGGCGAAGATGGATGACGGTGAGCAGATTGATAAATGTTTGTGCGTCCCTTCTATAATGAAAGAGGGTTATTTGGCATTCCTTGGACGACGAAAGTAATTTGCATGTACATATACGAAATGGCCATCAGTGGGCATGCAGTGAAGCAACTTGGTTCACGTCATTCGTCTCACGTCCACAACAACAAATACACATGAAGAACTGACAGGACCAAGCTGGATGGTTAGGTTGGGATGGCTCACTACTCAGGAGAGAATCGAGAGAACATCAATCCGAAGTGAATGCACATTGAGGCCAAGTGTAGTTGGTGTAGTTGGCGGGAGAGAAGGAGCAGAATCAAGAACAAGTTGATTGGAAATCACATATGAAGTGGTTATTTGATGAAGCTGTGGATGAGGCAGAGGATTGAGGAGGAGGAGGAGTATAGTGTTATGATATACAACATTTTCAAACTTTTAATACACTTATCTCACACTGTACTTTTACCTTCATTTCATCGATGCATGCACATGACCATGGGAACACACATGTGACAGATCTCCGATCCATGACATCATCAACATGTGTATTTAATTTCCGCTCTTCTCTCACATGTTGCTTCTCTTTTTTCTCAGCATCAAACTTCTCTTCACACGTTACTCATCTTTATTACCAACTTCTCCCACGAGAAGCTTGGTCCGTGCACACTCCTGTATAGTATATAAAGTAGGTACTTGACGACTGGTACGCCAGTCTAATCCACTTGTTCTCTTGCAGAATTAAGGTGTGACTCTCTCCTCATCTCTCATATCTTGGTCCTCCTCTGTTTACTCCTTCAGGTTTAGTGTAATCTGCAAAAAGTTCGGCCAGTGTTGTTGCTGAGATCCTTCTCACAACACTTGGATTAGACTTGCATACACTGCCCGGACTCTTGGGCTAAGGAGCACTCACTGGAGTTTTCCAGTTTTCATTTCTTCTATACATCCGTGCCTTTAGGACGTGGGGACTGAACCCCAAGCTTTGGTTTCAATAGTACTACCTTCTCAGTCCCTCCTTTGAGGTGATACCAGCGTCAGGGTCGAGCCTAATTTGTGAAGAGCGACTAGGGAACAACTGTTGTCGTACAGCCCTAGGCCGAGCTTATATCGAACACTGGTAGTCCTTGAAGTAATTTGAGAGGTAGAGCATCCATATCCGTTTTAGTACAAGTATATGTGTAGTTTTGTTCCTGGTCGCTGCGGCTCCCAGAGAACCTGTTACACGTCATTTAGAAGACGCCGATATTACCTTAGGTCGAAGAAGACATACCTCCGCCCATTTGTCTGTCGTATCCCCAGAGTTTGGTTGGAAGATACCAATCAGTAAGGAACGATGGCTAACGTTGACATGGACGAGCTGGTCGAGAAGATGGCCGAGCTCAATATGGAAAGAGAAAAGAATAGCATCACAAAGAAGATACAAGATCCTGGAATGTGGGATGGAGATAGAAGCAAATTCCGTCTTTGGTGGGTAAAACTACGGCTTTGGGTGGGAGAGCAAAAATGGAAAAACGATAAAGTATGAGGAATAGCAGTGCTCTCATGCCTAGAAGGAAAAGCCGCCGGCTACGCCCAAATCACGATGGAGTTTTTACTTGACAAAGAAGAAGAAGAGGTTTTCGACCACAATGGAAAATCATTAGGTCTAAAAGGAGAAACCGCATGGTGGGATTGGCCCGCCTTGCAGAGGAACATCAAAGATTATTTCCAGATCGATGTTCTCGCTCACGAGTCCCTCAAGAAACTAGAGGTATTACGGCAGAGCAGCAAGGCTATCGACACCTTCTTACAAGAGTACGAAATCTTGGTAAAGGAAAGCGATGTAGAAACCCACCACACCCAAAGCCTTCTGAAAAAAGCGG
>JBBPRX010001032.1:0-10142 GCA_038093195.1 Boletus fagicola | reverse complement strand
CTGGGGAGGGTGCGGACGGTGGGTGCGAGGTTGACTGATTTTCTGACCGCTTGGAAGGAGGCCATCTTTGGCGGTGGTTGGGTACTACGGACGATTTCTAGTGCAGACGGAGGCTCTTTCGCGACACCCGCATATTCCCGATGCAAACAGTACAGCCACAACTACCACTCATCAATACCCGGCATCTTGTACCCAAACCAGCCGTCTCCCCAGCTTTCACGCATGAACAAAAACATAATCCACATAATCCACTTCTGCGCGAAATACCCGACCACACTGTGCTCCTTCTTCAGGCTACCACGACGGTTTGCCTCGTCCACTATCTCATTGACCCGAGGCTGTCGACCCATCTGAAAAGCCGCCAGCATGGATGTCCAGTCCAGTTCATTCGCCCCAGAAACAGAGGACACAGCGCTTTCAATCTGCCTTCGCAAAAGGTAGGCAAGATACCCGGCATCCTCAAGCGCTTGGGATGCCCCTTGTCCAGAGTGTGGGGGCATCGCTATAGAGCCAAACTTAACTGCCAGCACGACTTCTGAAGAAGAGATCCCACATACCATGAGCAGCGTCGCCGATGAGCACCGTGCGTCGACTGTGCCAGCGTTCCAGCTTCTGAACTTCGAAGACGGGCCAGACAAATAGTTCATCATCGGAAGCCTCTGTTGCAGCAATCAGTTGGGGAACCGGGAATGCCCAGTCCGAGTATCGCTCCCGCATCTGTGAAAATCGGCATGCGTGGTGGGATGCATAGAAAGAAATTTGCTCACTTCGAGCAAGGCCTGCTTCTTGGGAACTTTCCATTCCTCTCGGGCTCGATCTGGTGCCTCGTGGGTCGTCCACCTGAAGTTGGGATGAGTATCCAATGTGCGTATCGCATCCTGCCAGTGGACTGGTGACACGTACCATCCCACCTTCTTCCTTTCCTTGTCGAAAATTGCCATACCAACAAACCCCTGTCGCCCGTGAATCATGACACATGGTCGATCCAGGGTAAGGAGGCCCGATAGGCCAGGCACGCTGTCAATATTGATGAGCGTGCCTATGCCGACTAAACCGCTGTATTCTGGCTTGGGTGCGGAGAGTCCGAGGCAATTATACATGCTTCGAAAGAGGGGTTATAATGCTGATCTTATCGGGACCGGGAATTGACCTTACCTTGGTCGGACCGTACTCCAGATGCCATCTGCTCCGATCAAGAGGTCGACCTTCTTTTCCTGCGGTACTTCATTCTGGACCCAACGTACGAGTACACCGTCGTCGGATTCTTCGATGGACTGCACTCGAGCGCCCCACTGAACGTGGAGTCCTTTTTTCTCTACTTCGTCCAGTAAGACGTCATGAAGGTCCGAGCGCATGACCATGTTGGAGGCAAACCCGTAGCGTTCCTTCGAACCTTGTGGCACCTTGCCGATGAGTCCACCGGCGGAATCGTTGATCGTTATCCAGGGCACTTGGACACCGCTATTCTGCTGGAGAAGCGTGCGAGCTAGATCAAGTCCATGCAAGACATGCATTCCGTTTGGAGCCAGCATCAAAATCCCGCCTTCAGCGCCCGTAGGTCGACTGGGACGGTTCTCGAGAATGGTGACATTCGCGTTCAGGCGTGACAAGAACAGAGCAATCGCCGTCTAGTCAGCGTCGGGTTGAGCGACAGCAGACGAAAGTTGGAAGATTTGAACCTACCCCTGATATCCCTCCCCCAGCCACAATGATGTCGGGCTTCTGGGCACACATTTTACAGACGGGGATAGTGTGATATAGTCCTTAGCTCACTGGGATTGACATTTATAAACCCAATGGGACTCGCTGCCGGTTGTACGCGTCGACGGGTAAGCTGCGAGCGACGACGACCCATGCCGGCCGATGACGTTGCAACTACATACGATATCTATTGATTGCTGTGCCGCAGTAAACTATTCTATTCTCATACACTCTATCCACGGCTTGTTTGTAAATGTGTTTCCAAACACGAAAAGACGCGCTGCTTGGGGTACTTTGGTGCGACTGCAAAACCTTGCTGTTTTGCCCATCTCCTGACAATGCTCGGATCTGTTGCGCATTGAGATAACACACTGCAATGAGTGACACACGACATACAATCTGTGATTATGCCATCTACACCAAATCGGAGCAACTCGTCGATTTTGTCGAGACCATTCATCTATTGATCAAGAGGACCAACTCAGCATGGCACGACAATGCAACTCTGACGTTCAAGAACTGACTGTCCATGGCTTGACACTCAGGTCAAGAGCATGAGCCTCCCAGACCATGGCTTGCGTCGTGAAATTACGATCATTCTCAAAGGTGGCAAACGAAGGGATAAAGCACGTCCCGCACGGCGAGAGGATATCTACATTGATGGCCCGTGCAGCTTGAGCCATCTTTTGACCAAGAGATGGTCCCGGGAAGTTGTCAAGGTGTAAACCGCCAAGCCACATGCTGGTGCTGTTGTCCGGCGTGAAAGCCGTCTTTCTGTTTGATGTTAGCGCAGCAAGCAGAAGCAAACATCGGATCATACTTACTCGTCGATCAATGCCGATACTGTGATCAGAGGATCAAGTTCCTGTTGAATTCCAGCGTTCGAGGCATACTATAACTCGAAAAATACCATTACCTTCATTGCGATTAGAGTTCTCCAATCGAAACTTTGATACTGAGCCAGTGTCAGGGGTTACTTCACTTTTTGATGACGTGACTTACCGTGATTGACCTGTAATAAGGGCTAGCAGAGAAGATCGCATGCTGCTTCTGTACGAAATCTTCAACGCTCGCGGTACGATTAGAATGTTCGGGGTTGATCTTTGATTCTATATTCCACAATATCCGATGCGAAGGATCTGCGCACTCCACAAAGTCAAAAACCTCCTGGAGTGTTGGTATGCGAGCACCAGGGTACAGAAGCTGTTGGGCTTTTGGCCAAGGTTATCGTCACAAGACGCGGGGAAAAACGGAGGTCCCATACGAAAGTCAGGCTGCCGCTTTGACCCGCAGTCAAGGGTCTTTATTTGGGCTAACGTCAAGTTTGCAATAAATTTGCCAACATATGGGTACGTAGGGTCGCCCGGGAACTTTGTAGATATCGATGAGATTATAAAGTGTACAAGTGTCTTGCAACTTACGACAGGATGAGTATCTGTGCACTTTTCCGCCATTATCTGGTTGTCATGCCATACGACAACTTCGCCATCCTGCATAGTTGAGATCCCGGAAGATAAACGTGGAAACGGTACTAACCGACGTGATGCCATTATCGAGCTCTAGAGTCGTTGCGCCGTCAACAAGTCCCCTTTTCTCAGACTTGACGACTGCATGCAGATATCACAATAATGCCAGCATACCATGCAAAACTTGGCAAAGTGTTTTCCACCGTATTGCCTCTCCCGCCTCGATGGGCCTGTTGGATGTATCTTGTGAAACGGATGTTAGGTCGGCGACAAAAAAAAATGCACACCTGTACATCGTAATGTTTGTTGTTTGATACGAATGTCTCTTGTGCAGGCGAAGCTAGCACAAGAAACGCCTCCAGAGCAGCAAATATCAGGTATGCACGAGCAAGCATGGGGGCACCGAGTCAGCACTGATGATCGCCGTATAAACAGAACCCATGCGCATATAAGTTAGGCAACCACTGGCATCGCCTTTATGAAAAAGAAAAAAAATCTCATTGGGTCGCAGGATTTGACCACTGTCCCGACGAACGTTCTTCTCGGAGGAATGATGATTGTGTTATGTATGAAGTAAGTTACTCGATTTGGTTGCGCATATAGCTCACGAGTCGAACGTGCAAGTTTTGGATTATGGATCATGCCGGGGAACACGGAATTAACAGACAACGGATTTAACCGGGATTTGCGAACATCAGAACGATATCGAGCACCGACTTGCTAGCCTGCTTGAATCCATTGTCTATGCCTACACATCCAGGGGAACAGTGCACAACTAGGTAGCGTGATGTTAGAGACTGGAAGATACTGACCGATAAGTGAATAGACAAACGAATTCAAGCTGCAAGGGAAATGTCCTGTCTACGACGTCTGCTCCAGATAACTTTAGCGAAGTTTCAGCGTATGATGGTTTGCTGTACATCCGTTGGTGTAAATGGACTGGCATCAACTGGAGAGCTTCAGCGACGCTTCTGATCCCTTGACAAGCTAGAGACGTCTGCGTCGTCGACATTTCCCAGCCCGAGGTTCTTGAAATCATCGCGTTCCATGAGTCCCCTGCAACATCACACGAGTTGTTTAATTGATGGGGAAAAGGTAGAGGACACACTTTGACATCCGGCACTCGAGATATTGCTTGCTGAACGACCTACAAGGTGTAGACGTACTTGAATTTTTCTTGAGGCAGGCCATGTACTGCATCATTTTATCCCTGCATTCACCTAGGGCAAGGTCAACCCGATTCCAATGATTGAAAATGGAATTATACCATCGTGGTCAAGGGGAAATGAACCACGATCAGGAGGAGTGGCCTGGAAACCGACATTGATTGATGGTGGACGTCCAAACGACATGGTGGTCACGTGGAAATTTGGCGACTGTAGCACACAATCACTGGTGACTGCACAGTGGAGACAAAGTTGTTTCTCAACCCAAATCATCTTGGTAATACGTGTACAAATTGGGTTACTCTCATGTCCATGAAGTCAAGTTTCTCTTCAGCGCTCCTTGTCTTTTCCCTTTTCTCTCCGTTTTACTGTCGACTCGGGTTCTGACGCGGCGTGCGTACGATCGTCCTTTTCGTCTTCATCATGTCGATTCCCGGATGCTGGCACTTGCGATCCAACGTTCACAACAGTAAGATTTCTACCTTTCAGAAGGACGATCTCTTTTAGCCATGCATTCTCTCGTCGGAGATCCGTTGCCTCCCGTTCGAGTTCTTCTGTCCTTCCGGTAAAGTCTGCAACTGTACGTTCGAGGTTGAGCGTGTTGAGTTTCTTCTTCAACCTAAATCGCGCTGCGGGTACCCTATCCAGTGAGAACGATGATCTATCACGAGTGGTGCACATGCTCACCCGAGGCAGCTGTATTTCTGCGCCGCTTGTCTTCAGTGGTATATATTGCATCTTCCGTTCCCTCCAGGTCTTGTGCAGTGGGCGCGGTCGTGGGGGAAGCTGCAGGATAAGGGGTAAGTTGCGAGGAGCTGGCGCTTTGTGGTGTAGCGCGCGCGGGGAGTGGTATCGGTAGGTTTGTTGGGTAAAACGACGAAGGACCAGCTACAGAGGCAGCTGGACTTGGGGGAGCGGTGCCGGGCGGCCAGGGGGGATGGTAGTCTGGAAGGGGACTTGATTGGACTGAATACGGGTACGTTGGTGGAGAGCCCTGAGGGTATGCATGGGATGCTGAACCTTGCAAGGAAATGAGCGCATGGATGAGGAGATTGTATGTCTCCGGGGGGAGTGGAGGCGGAGCAATGTGGGGTACTTGGAAGTGCGGGGAAGGGATTTGGGAACTCTGGCGTCACAGCAAACATGTGAGCTATGTCATGGAATGTTGAGAAGGATGCCCTACGCTGGGTGCAGTGGGCTCGTCATTCGAGAGACTCTGGCCAAGGTGATGATCTGCGGGGGATGGCATGCCAAATGCGAGCTGTTTCCAGAGTGCCAACTCGGTGTTGATGTTGTCTGGGAGGAGAGAGTCGAGCTCTTGTCGGTTGGCTGAGGAGGACGACATGGCCCGGGGATGGATAAGAGCGCCATTTCTCAGTCTCGAGACTGCACCGCGTTCTTTCGCAATCCCTACTCATGATGACGGAAATGATGGTTACGTAATCGATACTGGCGTGCAATGAGCATCTGAGCGGCCCTTTGAGTCAAGCGAGATCATGGCAAGTACTCACCATCGCACTCGAGAGCACACAACATTGACCAAACATTCTCCCAGTTGATTAGAATCAGGTCAAAGGATGGAAACTTTCGTTTCGAATTTTCACCATCCGACGATATTCATCTCCTCGTCGACAAGGCACATTTAACCTCCTCGCTTGATTCCTCCAGCTGACCCGACCTTTCCAGATCACCCAGACCGCCAGCAAGAACGTCGATCCGGCGTCAATCACCATCTCAAATCAGCCACGAGGCAACGAGACCCTCGTCTCACGTCTCACCGGCCGGAATTTACAGTCACTCGGATTGAAGTACGCCCCTCTGGCATCTGTGCTCCCCCCTGCTTATGATCTCTCTAGACATGGTGATCTCATATTTGTCAACTATCAGGATCTGTCCACCTCCACCCATCCAGATCCCTTGTCCCCCACAACAAACGGCCACACACACCCCTCAAAGCAAACCAACGTATGGGAGGACGTGCAGGAGGATCCCGTCGACTCCTATTGGCGATCAAGGGACGGAAAAATTCCCCGTGGACGTGACTCGCGCTTTTGCAAGCATGCGTCGAATGGCATGTGTGACTACTGCATGCCCTTGGAACCGTATGACGCGGCCTACCAGGCTGAGCACAGCATAAAGCATTTGTCATACCATGCATATATCCGCAAGCTCTCTCCAAAGTCATCCTCCCCTGCTGCTCAGGCCCTCCCCCCGCTTTCCCCCACTTCGTACAGAGTCAAGGTGCCCTGTCCGACAGGTAATCACCCATCATGGCCATCAGGAATATGTACCGCCTGTCAGCCGTCTGCGATCACTCTACAGTCTCAACAGTTCCGAATGGTAGACCACCTGGAATTTGCAACGCAATCCATCGTGGAACGATTCCTACAAGCCTGGAGGGCAACTGGCCTTCAGCGCTTTGGCTGGCTCATCGGACGTTATGAGCCTTACAATGAGGTGCCGATGGGCATTAAAGCCGTGGTAGAGGCAATTTACGAACCCCCCCAAGAGGGCGAGCTCGATGGTCTGACTCTGGGCATTCCATGGGAAGACGAACAACGTATCAAGGAACTGGCTAGATCGGCGTCAACCCCTCTGTCGGTCGTTGGGTATATTTTCACGGATCTTGACCCAACTCCAGATGATCGGACCAAAAATGTCTACAAGAGACACGCACAATCGCATTTTGTGTCTTCGCTGGAAGCTATCTTTTCTGCCACAATTCAAAATGCCAATCCCACCCCATCCCGATCGTCCTCGAGCGGCGCTTTCGGCTCGCGTATGGTTACCGCCATTCTTACCGCGACAGAAGATGGCCAAGTCGACATCTCCGCTTACCAAGTGTCAGAGCAAGCCTGTGCCATGGTCGCAGCGGATATGGTCGAAGCCAGCGTAGAACCCGGAATCGTCCGAGTAAAGGAGGAAGATCGTAGCCAAGATTCCGCGCGTTACGTTCCCGACGTGTTCTATCGGTACAAGAATGAGTATGGTCTCGAGGTTAAGAAGAGCGCGAAACCCTGTTTTCCAGTGGAGTATCTTCTCGTCAATGTAAGTATGACTTCGCGTCGTGCTATCCTAGGAATCACGAAATGTTGGACAGGTCACTCATGGCTTTCCCCAAACACCAAACCCAATGTTCCAATCGACAAAGTTCGCGATTGAAAATCGTCCTGGACTCGAAGATCAGCAGGTCCAGAGCATTCTCAGTTCGCTCAACCACCTGGTAACACCGTCCGTTGAGGACATGCGCAACGGGGTTAAACGTCTCGAGGTCGCGAAATGGCTTAGTGATTGGCACTTGATTGCATTCCTTGAAACCACCCAGCTACTGTCACCGGTATGGTTTTCGGTTACTATATGACTCTCGCTCCCAATTAACCCGACCTGTTCAGGACGACACAAGAATTCTCATGCGGACGGCCACTTCTCCCCGACTGTTGGAGGATCCCTCCGTGCTGGACGCCTTCATGAAGACAGACGGATGGCAGACTCTGATAACCTTTGCCCGTGAAAGTGCTCGTAAGTTCTTCCTGCATAACATGACGTTATATCCTGGGTACAGTAACATACCCAACAGCTGCTCGTCCGACTTCGTCAGCTCCAACCGACCTGGGACACATGCATGACGAAATTCCCCGGGATATCTTCGATCAGATTGCCGCGGAAGAGGCTGCTAAGAGTCGAGGGGATGGCAACTCTCGAGTCAGGATTTGTCCTCATTGCACTTTTGAAAATGAGCGTGGAGGACATGACTGTGAAGTTTGCGGTTTGCCCCTAGGCTAAAAGTTGCATACGAACACACCGCAAGATGGACAAGTGTAATATCACCTTGGAGTGAAATGTAGAAATATCTCATGCACGTATTGATCAACAATAGACAAATGAAAATACGTATGGTCATTGTTGCACAGGACCCGTCCTTCGCATGCGCTTATAACAGAGTGCAAACAGGCACACGTGTGGCTAATGTATGGTTTTGAAGATAATGTTCCGGTTGGATAGGGAAGGGACATCAAGGAGAAAATGTTGCCCAATGAGGGGTCCAATGTCTCTGAAGGGATAAATCAAAGTAACACTTAGGCCAAGATCCACCATCCAGCGAATAAAAAGCCACAGAGGACACCGACAGCACGCAGAACGATGACAACGACGAGCGCCTTGCGCACTGCAGCGTAAAAGTTGTTCAGAGCGGTTCCAGACCAGTTGAGGCTGTGTGAAGCAGTCAGTACTTGCGAGACAACGGACAAGAGAATGCTTGCCGTCGATCGTTTGAACCACCCTCGCGAATGCTGGCCTCCCAACCACGTACGACTTCACGGTAGCGCTTGCCAAACACCCTAGGATGCTGTGATGAACAAAGTGACAAGTAATACCACGAGGCAAGGCTTACCAGATCCAAAAGTTGACATCCGGATATGAGAACCGGGGAAATACGCTGGCAAGGCTGGGGGCGACAGCGTCAACGCGCATAACTTCGCTGCCAAAAGGTCGGAAGGGTAACTTCAGGTTAGGGGGGCGCTGTCCAGCGATCTGTTGTGACCGCGGTGATTCGGGTACCATGTTTGCCATGAGGTCCAATGTCATACCAAGCGAGAGACCCCACAGCTTTAGCCGACGGTGGGATGGTTTCTTTCGCTTCTCGGGGGTCACCTTGTCAGATATAATACCCTTTTCGAGCACATCTTGTGTCAACATGGAGTATGAAGCACTAACTGGGAGAGGAGGGGATCCGGCGGAACGGGGTGATTCGGAATCTGGTACGTTCAGGAGAATAGCGGGGAACTGCATACGCCCGATAAGGACGCGAACCAGAAGCTTTAGGACAGCAGCATGTCGAGGCGTCAACCTGGAGGCGGCGTCTACTGTTACACTTGACCACTTTCCTCTTGAATCCACGAGCCCAGCCGTTTCAGGTAACACGGCACTGACAAGTGCTTCAAGAGGTGTCCAATGGATAGTAGTGCCGTCAGCGGGTTCCGTTGAGAGCGTGCGGGGAGTGAGCTGCAAAAAGACAAAGGGGGAAAGTATCATAAGCAACCGTTTCCCCAGGGAGGTGGTGATTTCCCGGTCATCGAGCTGTCCAATGCAAGTAAAGTCGCGCTCGGCGAGATCCAAACCGATTTCCTCCCATGTTTGCCGCATAGCTGGGTATCAGGCGTTCAGACGACGACGACGGGTTGATCGAACAAGGTAGACGTACCTGTGTAGAGACCACCTTCGTCCCCCTCCTCCATTCTTCCACCGGGAAAGGCGAGGTGTGCTTCGGCTCTGCTACTGTGATGCATGCAGCCCTCGCCCGACAAGCTGGTCTTTAGACCATCCGAGGACGCACCGCCGTCTCTCTGCAAGAAAAGAATCTCTGGGCAAGCGGCGGGGTCCCTGACCCAGTCGAGCTCAAAAAATTGACTGAGCGTCGGAATGGGTGCATCGGCGGGAAGTGGAGGAGTGGTCTGGGAGGGGACGATGCGAATGACAATGGCCACGGCGGCACGACGAGGTTCTGGGGAGACGTAAAGCCAGGCACACGGGATGAAAAGGGCAAAAACTCACGAGTGGCTGGGGATGCGATGATGCGAGGAGGTGTCGTGCGAATGCGATGCAGTGCACGCGACAAGAGGCGTATGATCTTGTCTTGCTTTTCTGGAGGGGACGAATGAGAAGGAGCAAGTGATGGAGAACACAACACTAACCTTGCGACATGCTAATTTACAGCTTGTTCTTTTCCGCAGTGCGAGCGTTGAGCGCGGTGCGCGGACCTTGGTCAATGAGAGGAGTCCATTTGGCAAACAGCGTGTTGACAAACAAGTAC
>JBBPRX010001031.1:0-10151 GCA_038093195.1 Boletus fagicola | reverse complement strand
GGTTCAAAGGCAAGGAGATGAAAGGTTCAAAGGTAAGACTAAGATGGGGAACATCTTAGGAAGGTATAGGTACTTATAGTACAAGGGATGCGGCGGTGGGATTCTGGTTCCATCAATTGTTCCAGGAGTGAAAGTGCGTTTCCCATGTCGACTCTGTGCGATTCTTCCGTAGGATATGGGGGGGTTGTATGTGCTGGTGTGGAAGAACAACCCGATGACGGGTGGTTCCCATCATACTTGGGGGAAAGCGACGAGTGCACCGATGACGACGATAGAGGGGGATGACCAGGCGTGGATTGTGCTTCGTACATATTGTACGGATAGTAGCGAGGGTCAGGGTGCGGCACCTGCATCAATTCGGGGTTTTGCTTCTCAACAAATTCTCGCCAACTGATACCCTCGAGGGTTAAGGATGGCACATTTGTCGCGAAGGTGCGACCTGAGAGATAGCATTATGGAAAATCATTCGAAATGAAAACGTACGAACTGTGTAGGATAGCAGCCTTCTCCATCTTCTGCCGACCAATGATAGTGGCGATTTCCATTAGAGCCTCGATGTCGTCGCTCGATTGAAACAGAGGGAATTTTCTCGTCAAGAAGAACAGCAAGATTGTCCCGGCTGCCCAAACATCGATTGCTTTCGCAGGGAGTCAGATCGGAAACTTCTCTTCAAACGTAAATAAGTTCACCTCCTGTTTGTGATCCGCATTTTAACAGAACTTCTGGAGCTCGAAATCCCCGCGTACCCGCTCGATTAGCCTTTGAATGCGGCCTACAGATTACTGAGACGGGCTAACAAGCAGTTAACACGTTGAAAACAAACCGGGTGTCTTTCTCTGGATATCCAACTCTATCGCTTGTCCACGAGCTTTTATGTCGAGCCTCCTTTTGCATCTTTTTGAGCTGATCCACGTCGTACTCCTCTCGAGATTTAATCTTTCCATGCGGAAATTCCCGTGACGGCGGGGTATGGAGGCATGCTCCATGCATTGGCGTTGACGAGTCCATTCGCTGATGCCTAAGGATGAGCATGGTTCGGCAAGAAGTTGTTCAATGCGTACACTAGCTAGTCCAAAGTCACATAAGGTACCGACGCCGGTCCGAGGGTCAAAGAGAAAGTTGGCAGGTTTGACATCGCGATGGATGATGCCCCGAGCATGAACATCGCGCAGGGCCCGAAACATACACCGGAAGTATGCTTTTATGCCTACCATTGAGAGGTCCATGAAAAAGTCCTGAGAGGAGTTGCAACCGATGTGATAAAGGAATGACCTAGACACTTACGCGAAAATCCTCATTGCGGTTGTAGGGCATGACGGCGACTACTTGGTCTCGATTGCGGAAGGCGGTGATTAGCTGGCATGTGTGCCGAGTTCCTCGACAGTCTTCCATGATGGATATTTCATTTCGTATACGTTCGGGATTGCTCGTCACGTAGATACGTTTAATGGCAACGAAGACTTTACTCCCCTTGGGGTATGGCACAGTTTGATAGTATGCTGATGATGAAGGGAGATGGTAGCCATGCCATGGCGTATTATCCCACTTGGTATGATACCACAGGTCGATGGCCTTGTACACAGAAGAAAAAGTCCCCGTGCCTAGGCGGTCCACTATTCTGTAATCGTGTGATAGTTGGGGTACGGCTGCTAGCAAACTGGTGATTTCCAGTTGTATCTCTTCCCGCTCTTCTGCGGGCTTGAGAAATATCGACATCTCCTCATCCGTCTCCCCCGGTGCGTCTGCATCCTCGCCGTCGCCATCTTCGCCATCTTCATAACCCTCGAGGTCGCACATATCCTGCGGACAGTCCATCGAATTTGGTTCCTCATCGTCTTCATCAAGATCAACCATAATAGGGAGTTCGTCTGCGTTTGACCTTGACTTTGTAGCGGATAGTGGCCGATTATACAGCTGAGCGAGGTGATTGTGGTAGTCAATCATATCTTGGCGGCCACAACTCCCACCGCCATCTTCAGAGGTGAAATTTTGAGTACCATGCACTTTCTGTGCAGACAGATACTCTCTGTGGTATGACCTGTTCCGCGGATCTGAGGAACCAACCTCCAGGGGGTTGGAAGAATGTTGGGAGAGTAGCATGGTGGTGGCCTGGATTATTGGAGAGCGGCTGGGAGAGGTAGGGAGGTCTGAGAGAGCCGTACTTCTAGATCAAAGTCTGTGCTCGTTAATTGTGGTGCACGGGCAGAGGGCAGCCAACCGAGGACGAGGAGCAACGATGAATATGGTTGTTGCTTGACGCGCCTGGTTCGCGTAGTGCTGTCATCGTCACGTGCGCGAAGATCTAATAAAAGTCTAACAAAAAGGAATGACCACCGCAGGACTCGAACCTGCAACCTTTTGGTACCGTTGGGCAATCGAAGCCAAACGCGCTACCATTGCGCTAGGTAGCCATTGATAGTGGTAACGTCGGGAAAGTAAAAGGCGTCAATTTGTATCATAGTAGATGCGCGCAGTGTATTGAGCGAGTTCTGCCGCAACTACTAGGAGTTGGAGTGCTCATGTCGTTGACGGCGTGAAAGCGATTTACCTCCATGAACCCCCCAGAAGAGTTAAGAGTCTGGTTCACAAGCCTACTCCAACATCCGCTCTTCCCGCAGATTGCACCTTACGTTGTACTCTTCCTTTTTCCTCTCACCGCACTTGTCTGCGTCCAAACTACCGAAAGGTTCTCGTTTGGGACTACGTTATTCATCATGGTCCTCGAAACTCTCGGTTCGTTCTTTCCTTGGAATTGGGGAGGCAGCCAGTCGAATGCCGTACCATCGCATGAGACGAAAAAGCTCAGGAAGAAGCACGTTCGTACGCGCAGTGAACAGCTGGAAATGAACGGATATGCCAGACCAGGTGCGCCGAGTCTTCAACATTCAGATGGTGGTCTCTGAAGATCTGACCTTCCGGTATAGATACTAGACAAGAACTGGTCGAAGGCTATTATCCCGGCCTCGTCAACATCTCAGGCACATACTGCTTCATGAACTCCACAATCCAGGTTACTCATCACCAACGATCTCCATGCATACCATTTCTCACTATCATTTCCAGGCGATGGCCTCTTTATCCTACCTGCAACCTTACCTAGCCGCTGCTCATAACAAGGCCGTGCAGTTAGACGTTGCCTCACCAGTCATCGACGCCCTTCTCGCATTGCTACAGGGTCTGTGTGGCGTCTTCGGAAAGATGTATTCCCGCTGAAAAGCATGCTTTCAGAATTAAATACTCCTCGGAGTTCGTATCATTCAATCCGACCCCTCGAGATTATCGAGGCCCTTGTGAACCATTCTCCTGGAAAGCACAACACCCTCTTCTCTTCCCGCGAACACCAGGACGCCCAGGAACTATTCCAGCTTGTCTCCGAGTGCATAAAGAAGGAAATCACCGCTGTAAACAGGGAACGTCAACGAGATCGTGGTCTCGGAGGGCTTTCACAGCTTGATGGTGAAGCTGGCAGGGATATGGGCATGACCGTATTCGACGGGCTAACAGCCAACAGGAGAAGCTGCGTGGAATGCGGATACACAGAAGCCGTCATGCACTTTGCCTTTGATAGCTGGCAACTGGCGATCCCGAGATACGTTGTGAGTTATTTTGCTGGTGAAACTCTGTGTCGCGCTTATCATGAGCCAGGCAAGTTGCCGACTCGAAGACTGTCTCGCTGAATACACCAAGCTTGAAATGCTGACCGATTGCATTTGTCGCAAGTGTTCGGTGATTGCAACCCACGAGCGCCTTGCACTAGAAGCAGAACGTCTGGAGAAACTCGTTAGTTCGGATGCACAAGCCACCATTTCGAAGAAGCGCAAAGCAAAGGAAGCAAGGAAACTAGAGCTGAAATTGGGAGCATCATTGGATCATGGTCGACTGGAAGAGGACGTGAAGGGAGTGAAACTGGACAAGGTGCTTAGCAGAGCTTCCACGAAGCAAGCAATGATTGCAAGGGTATGTTTATTTCCAGTTCTGATCCATCGTGTGGTCTGACATTGGCCAAGCCTCCACTAGTGCTTGCACTTCACCTCAATCGTTCGCTGAGTTATGGCCAGTTTGCAATGAAGAACTCAATACGCATCATCTTCCCCGAAATCTTAGACCTCACTCCATTCATGACTTCCGGCAGTCTTTCCACCGTTCCCTCAGTTCCAATCTCTACACCACCACCTAGCCTGCCTCGCTCTACCACACCCACCCAGGCCATGTACTCGACACCTAGGACTATTTATCGCCTGGCCGCTGTCGTCTGTCATTACGGCCAACATTCCTTTGGACACTATGTCTGTTTCCGACGAAAACCTCGCCCTCCATCATGTGGCGCAGCCCGCTTTGCCCCGCCGCGTTTGGTTCACCCTCTGGGGTGCGAGTGTGAAAAATGTCTGCGGTACGGAAACATCAGAGATGATGATGACCTGGTCGACTCGATGTACCGTCCCGGCCGGGGCTGGCTCCGCATCAGCGACGATTCCGTCAAAGAGTGTGGTATTGAAACTGTACTGCAGGAGGGTTCAGGAGCGTTTATGCTCTATTACGAACGTGTGGTACAGTCACGCCCTGGTATTTACCCACTTCACGGCTCACCACGAAGCTCAGAGGAGACCCTTAAGCCGAACCACTCAACTAATGGTGTCAACGAGTCTACGGCGTCGCTAACCTCGAGAGATGAGATGGAGAGGTCGGTGTATGGTGCTCGGATTGTGCGGAGTGTGGCCGCGGGGAGAGGAAGAAGTACATCACTTGCACCATCGGAACTAGGTTCAGGCAATGACTTCCTACCGAATGGGAATGGGTCCACCGCGTCTTTGATCCTCCCAAACGGAAATGCCAGTCACTCGTCAGTTACTCTGAAACCGAGCAGGCCACGAATCCATGGAGCTGACTCCTCAACGGAGTCGCCGAACCCGCCGAACCTATCAGCGTCAGCCCCTGATCTCCGTGGCCATCCCACTGCTTCCACTCCTTTATCCCAATCCCCTTCGACTCCTGCACTCCGTCGTGTACCAATCCGATCTCTACAACCCTCTATAGCGGACCTTCAGGCATAAATCGAATTATATCTCACCATCATTCTTAGTGTTACATGCTTTTGTTATTTCGCACCTATGTATCTGTAACATCCCCCCGACCACGGTTGTTTTAAATAATTCTTCACAAATTTATTTGTTCGTATCAATGTCACTACGCCCCTACAACATAGATTTGGGTTATTCGGACTGTTTTCTCGTGCGAGAGAACAAGGACGTGAGGTAGATTGAATTTTCTGTCATCATGAGTTTGCCAAAAAAATACTACTATCACGACCTACTGGCCTACTATCAACACACATCTAACCATTTCCACCAAGCCAACGAGTGTTAAAAAATCTGACAATGCCCTGCACCGCAGTCCACGCTGTGGACAACACAACGGAGAGATGCCCACAAGCTATCATACGAGTGAAGACGTTCCACTCCCTGACGGAGCTTCGAGTATCGTAACCGTGAGCGGCGCCTCGGTTGGAGGGCGAAGGATACATAACAATACAAAACATTCGACGGTCCGAGGAGCGAGGCAGACGAGGAAGAACGACGCGTAAGGTGATTACCAGTAAATTCGTCGCTCAACAGTGCGCTGCTTGAGGGCAGGAGCAGGCCTAGAGTAGGACACTGTGCGTCTCACACGGGTGACGGTGGGGTACCTAGAGGGCGTCAGTGAACCAGTGGACCACACCGAGTGGATGTTGAGAATCACCATGCCTGGTAAATTTCATTTGCTTCAAGCTGAACTTCAAGGATTTGACGGCCCTGTATCAATGTTGGCTACTGGGGTTTATTAAAAACAAGTACTCGACATACAAGGCCGTCGGTGAAAGCGCCGACAACAAGACCTTCCTTGCGACCATAGCGGTCGTGGTTGACAGCGACGATGTCGCCGGGCTAAAGTGAGTTGGATGTTCAACGCCACGGCAGACAACGAGCAAAATAAGACGACGAACGGTAATTTCACCAGTGACGGGGAGTTTGTACTCTTCGAATCTCTCGTAGGTAGCCATATGGGATGAAGACAGGTGCGGGAAAGAGGAAAAAAACGCTGGGGAAATAAAAAGGTGGAAATGATGCGGGAAAAAGCAGGGAAGTTGGGTTTTTATAGATTAGATTCCCGCAATTGCGCTGGCTGTCCCCAAAAGGCGAGGCAGGGCACGAGGCGCATGTTGTTGTCTCCCTGCCGAGCAGTAACCGGCCTACGTAAATTCTCCCGTCCGTTGTTGGATTCTTCATTGTTCTACTGGTGTAACCCAGCTGGTCGTTGTTTGGCACAGAGCTCGACTGTTTGTACACCTGGTGCAGCGACGTTCGCAATGGAAGCGGGTCCCGATTACGTTCCTGCAACACGTTGAACCTGCCTCGCGGCAACACGACTAAAATAGGAAAATTCGGCTACTGTCTCAAGGGGTCTGTAGAAGACGTGAGATCACGGTTTGATTACAATAAGATGGCAGTTACATATTGGTGCAGGATCTGTCACAGGTGAGTGCTGAGATGATTAAAGCGTAATAAATTGTCAACCAGCCTTGGTGAACCGCTTGCTCAACCCTCGCAGCCACTGCATAATGAAATCCCAAAGGCTGAAAAACGTGCACATCCTCCGTGGGCCGTCATCTACGTAGGGCCATTTCGGCTCGGAACGTAGGGGAGTCTGACTTCTTTCATGTATCCCACGAAGGATCTCCTCCCCACAGTCGTGATAAGCCCTCGCGAGCTCGGTGTCCCGGGTGTAATATGGTCGACGGACCGCATACGGTGCCATTGCATTGAATTTACGGACGAGTGAGTTCAGTTCGGCGATGGCAGTGTCATGGTAAGAGCGTTCTCGCTCCTCCCATTCCCGATCACGCAGAGACGTAACTGTGTTCGACGACAACGACGGCAAGAAAGGAGCAGGCTGAGTTATGGTCAACGTCCGAATCGCACGCCTGCTCCAAGACTGTCGCAGGGTTTCACGAAAGGCGTTCACTGCAGCTTCTAACTCTATAGCGTAACGTTTAGCTTGCGAGCAACCGAGGCGAGATCATGAATGACTAACCCATTTGGACTTCGACCCACGGAGGAGCAGCACCATTGCGCTGTACTATTCGATTCATGAGAAACTCCTCCCTGGCAATGAACGGATTGCGCTCCTCGCTCAGTCGTGCGATTGGCTGGCCCCTGCCTTTTACCTTGTCGAACTGGCCCGAAAGTCGTGCTTTCTGTATCGATCGCTGAATTGAGCCAATGTTAAGCACACAGAAAGCCTTTGTACCTCTATACGATCTTCTATGAGGCCCTGCCATCCTTTCAAACTGACAGGATTTGTCTGAGAGGAAGTCCGTCTATTGCCGGTACCTCCATCTCTCAGGCCAAGTCGGTAGTCCAAGGTCGACTCGCGTGCATGCGACAGCCGGCGAGCTTGTTGTTTGCGCTTCTCTAGCTCTCTCTCAGTTCGTTTTGTGTGTTCGTGGCTGTCGTCAGATCCAGCGGATGAGCGAGCAGAGGGTGGCGAAAAGTTGCCCAATTTTATCGATGCAACCGCATGCGAAGGTGCCTTAAAGGTCGTGTGCCAAGGTCTATGGCCCTCGATGCTAGGAAGCAGTGGCTCGTCCGCGATTTCTTCCCATGGGCGTGCAGGTGTAGGAACAGCCGGCGCCTGCCAGTGCGCAGAGACAGCGGACTGCCGGGCCTGCGGGGGTGATTCCTTTAGTTTCTGGTCTGCGGTTCTGATGGGACCAAACCGAAGGGGTTTGTATTTATCGACCAGCATCCGCAAGACTGCATCTTGCATCGATTCTTCACCTGTCCAGTTCTGGTGTTGGGGCTCTAGTTGCGTCAGTTTGCTGGTACTGCCTTCTTCAGAGGCAACTCCATTGCTTTCTCCGCCCTCTTCTCGAGCAGCATCCGCAAAAAGTCTTTCACTAGCACTCTGGTTTACCGGTCCCAGGACGGCAGCGCAACGGTGAATGGAACGAGCGGGATGCTTTGGAGAACATAGTTGTGGGTTGAGAAAGTTATTCGTCACTGCTGAGCGGACGAGGCTCGACCAGAGCAATATACTTGTCATGGATTCGACAAGATAGTTGGCATATGCATAGGTTCAAGTTGTCAGTTGTTAGGGTCACAGGTTGCCTACACCCACGGGGCGATACTAATGTCTGTAGAAGAGGCATCCGATTGGTTGAAGATCCCAACAGGCGAGTGTTGGTACAAGATTGGTACAAGGTGTGCACTAAGTATGTTTGGTTCACAATTGCAAGTACTTATCTCTTCGAGATAAGCTCTCCGCTTCTTTTTTCAAACAATGTTAGATGGGTACTTAAAATCCTCCAGCCCTACGAAGTTTTCCTTGATGCTTCTGGCAGACACAAAGCGATAGAAGATGCTAATGCTCCCTGCTTTATCGTTTGTCCCGCTTGCGCGTGCACCGCCGAAAGGCTGCTGTCCAACAACAGCACCTGTGCACTTTTCGTTGTAGTACACGTTGCCGGCCGCACTGCGCAACTTGTTCGTGGCAGTGAGGAGCGCCTTTCGGTCAGTGGCGAAGCTACACCCAAATTGAGCATCTGATTCTCGAATGTATCAGGGCTGACCTACATAGAACCAGTCAGAGCATAGGTAGACGTATTGTCAATCAGTTCCAGGGTCTTCTCAAAGTCCGCATCATCGTATACGTAGACCTGTGTGACGGTATGTTTCCAGCGAACCCTACTGAACTCGAATCACATAGTTACCGTAACTACCGGACCAAAAATCTCCTCAGTCATAGTCACTGACTGAGGGTCCTTGGTCAAGATGACAGTTGGCTGAATGAAGAAGCCCTTGGAATCGTCCCCTGGAGGTATAATAATAGTCGATGCTTAGGCCTCCAAGATGCGCACCGACGTACCATTTCCTCCGATGAGAATTTCACCACCAGCAGCCTTTGCCTTGTCGATATAGCCCAGGATCCTGTCGTAGGCTGATCGACCACTGAAACAAACCACCTGTAGATGCAGACCACACGTGATAGAAATGAAACGTTACATGACAGGACCCATGAAGTGAGCGAAGTCTTGGACAGCCCCAACTTTGATCTTCGCGATCTCAGCCAAGAACTGATCTTTGAATCCACCGTTCCAGACCGAAGAAGAAACATACAACCTGGAAAGCGCAGAGCACTTTTGTCCTGTAACGGGGTCAAGTGTTTTGGCTCGAAGCCAAGACGGACGTGTGGTTTACCTTGGTATTCGAAGCATCCCCTGAGACTCTGGAGCACCGCATTGCGGATTTCTGCGGACTTGTGGATGATATGGAAGTTCTTTCCACCAGTTTCACCGACAATCCTAGGATAACTTCTGTATTTATCGAGATTTGCAGCGATATCCTTCCAAAGCTTCCTGAATACAAAGGTGCTTCCCGTGAAGTGCAACGCTGCAAAACTAGGATGTCCGATGGCTTGTGCCACGACCTTGGGCGGTGGCCCAGGTACAAATTGGATGACACCAGGAGGGACACCGGCCTCCGCGAGAATTTGGTAAATAAGGTAATTCGAATAAGTGGCTGCAGGGGAGGGCTTCCAAACCACAACATTCCCGACCAACGCAGGAGCTGGGTAAACCAAGTTCAAATTAGGGCTACCGTAAAAGCTAGATAAAGACACACCTCCGGGAAGGTTTCCGCCGATGGCGGTAAAATTAAACGGAGAGACGGCTAATACGAAACCTTCAAGCGCTCGATACTCGACACGACTATGAGCGCATCAGAAGAGGACCAGGTAATACATACCACACCGACTCACTTCCAAGACCCCTGGGCATTTTTGGGTGGCTGTTGAGCATAAAGCTCTTCCACATATTTCACACCGAAACGGAAGAAATCGGAAAGCTATCGTACAAGATTAGAGCCAGACAGCTATCATGATGGCCCCCAGAAAGCTGACGCACCTCAGCGGCAGCATCAATCTCAGCTTGCCAAGTGTTCTTGCCTTGACCTAGCATGGTGGCTGCCACAAGCTTGTAGCGATACTTGCCACTAACAAGCTCCGCAGCGCGGAGGAAGATGGCGGCCCTATCATTCCACGGCAAAGCTTATATATGAGAGAAATTCCCCGCTTCCAAAGCCTTGTTCCATCATCCAGGGCTTCCACTCATGAGGGAA